>OY735238.1:27483021-27770521 GCA_963457665.1 Thysanoteuthis rhombus | reverse complement strand
ATTTAAAAGAGGCGAGAGTTGGCGGAAGAAAAAAAAACAACATGCACGTTTTCATACACTGATACATGCAGCACAAAAACAGGATTTCCGGGACACATACACTTACAATCAGAAACATATAATAGGGACGCATACATAGATATTATTTTTTCACGTAAATTACGATTCACATCGACAATTTTGTAAGCCCATATTTCCACACACACGTATATTATTCTCGCTGTATCCTTTAGGATACAAAATCACGCCTATACATACCCACACGTATGCTCACTCGGACGTGCATACGCATGCACACACACGTGTATATGTATACATACACGCACACATAATATCAATATACACTGGAAGAAGCCATCATGAATAAACATACGAACCTGGTCATTTACATACCTGTTTATTTGATGTAAACGAAGTCATATACATGTCTACAATGGGAATTAAAGAAAACAAGAAAGCGTCGAAACAATTCAAGAGAATTGAAGAGAAAAAATAGATTTGAACAAAAAAAGTTGTTCTAGTCCTCAATCTTCCTAGACAGTGAACGTGGTGACATTTTTTGCTCTCTGTTCGTAACGATGGACTCTTCCACAGAAAGGTAACAATTTTGCTGATAAAGATATCTCCCACCCATTATTTGTAACAATGAACTCCTTCATTGAAAACAGTTCAGTAATTTATTTTCTAAAAAAAACAATCTCATAGAAATTCGTAAACTATTTTACGGGGATTAACGATATTGTCTATTATTTGAAGGCGTGACTTTCGTGTATTACAAAAACTCGTCAAACCAAACAGGTCTCTGCCAGTGACAGTGAAAGAATCAAGTATTTTCTAACCACAGCAATTGACCACAGATCCCAAGCGATATCCTCTGACAACAGTGGACCATTGTCAACGCTCTGAATTGGCTACGACTTTATTAGGGGACTCAGGCTTTTCAACGCTCAGCAAGAACTTCTCTTGCAGCAGTTCAACAATGAAAAAACAAACACTTTGGTATATCTATCAAAACCGGATATGATGCTCATCTACTCATATAATGAACTAGGTGATTTTTCTGTTTTTCTTTCCAACAATCGACTCTTCCACTTGAAAGGAGAATTTTTGCTGATAAAGATACCAGTTCAATTTTGCTGGTAAAACAATTCGGACGCAACATCTAAATCAATTGACTTTTCCACTGAAACGAGTTCAGTAGTTTCTGTTCTTTAAAAAAAACACATGATTGAAATTCAGATACATCACGAGGAATAGAACATCTCGAATAAAACTCAGGACAACACATGAAAAATCTTTGGGAGTATATCACTGGCAGTACCTACGGTTTGCAGGACTACTTTTCAACTCATTTACAGACAAAGTATTTTTACTGACCAATAATCATTTATAATGTTATGCTGGACAAAAAAAAGGCAGTGAAGATATATACTACCGATTGGCAAAACAGCATGAGTTGATAAAATAAACGTTCACATTGTTATCGGGAAGACCAGAGGATTTTTACACTCTACAGGGTTCCAAACTAAACAGAAAAGTACGGGTATCCCCCTCTTTACGCCACTTCTCCACTTTTACGGAAAAAAGGCGAAAAGTGAAAGTAGCATTCAGCGATTGTTTTACAACGAGCCGTTATAGAAGCAGTGTGCACTGTCTCTCCCTATCTCCTACGCCACCGTGTCTTGTACCTTTCAGCATCCTAACCTCGGAAAACTTGGCCCAGCATACAATTATCACCAATTATGGATCTGGGAATTTTCCCCTTATAAATGAATGATAATTGCTTCTTCATCTTACGCCATTCCGGTTTACGGAAGTTTTTTTCTCATAGGAACGCTCTACTTTCAGATCGTAAGGGAAACCAATGTCTGAATATCTATTTCGAAAGATAAGAAATAGCATTAAGGGATACATTTCCTTGCAATAATTTCTTAACCGGTAAGAGTGTTGATTTTCTTACGAGCGCAGATTTATTCTGATGCATTTGATAAGTATTTTGGTTTCATTCTATTTCATTTTCACTAAACGATTTTTTGCATCTGGTTTGCATATTTTGCATCTGGTTTATATATTTTGAATCTAGTTTGCATCTGGTTCTTTAAATTAAAACTCCATGAAATTGGTTCTCAAACACTATTTTAACAAAAACATTCAGTAGTCAACGAACGCAACTTTTATACCAGAATACTGGTATATATATATATACTAATCACACATTTTCCTTTCATCAGTTACTAAAAAGATTCAGATTTCACAGAATCTAGTGATAAAACCACTAGATTGACAACTTTTTGGCGGAAGCAGGACAGACATAATATCCGCACTGGACACGTTCAAGGTTCGGGAAAACCCCACTAGATAGGTGACTCAGTGGCAGAAGCAGGACAGTCTCGAAATAAATGTTTACGTATTTGAAAACATTTACGCGGCACACTTGGGAGAAACTTGTTGCACACTATTCTGCCACGGAACACAGTATGAGAACAACTGCTCCAAGATGAAGGACGTCAAGAACTGAACACGTTTGTTTCTGCTTCATTTCTTTTGATGAACTTTTGATTGAAGATTGGAAAGGACGAAATAAAACTTCACTAACAAAGTTTTCTGTTGCAGAACGTGAGGAATATCTGTTTTCAGTTTCTTTCAGAGCTATCATTCGTAAAACCCCGAACTTTTTTCAGAGCCGACAAAAGAAAATTCTTGTTTTTACTTTATTGTTTTTGGGATGACCAGAGGATTTTTAATCTCCACAACGTTTCAAAACAAACATAAAAACACTGGTTTCCAAATCTCGACGCTAAATTTTCTCTTTTACGGGAAAAGGTGAGAAACGAAAATAGCGTTTCTCCTGCAACTCCCACCATTCTGATCTTTGATGAGTCAGCCAAACAAACCGTTCACCATGTACCAAATATTTATCATATTTCTCTCTTGTCTACAGATAAAGACAGTTTTGTTTATTTTTTGTCTACAGCATGCCAACAGCGGCCTTTTCGCTGTGCAGACGACAATTCATTCGTCTACCTGCTCCTATACGATTGTCATCAACCAACGAAATATTTCTCAATGCCCGACTGTCGTTTATGGCAACAAATATGGCGCAGATTTGTCACACGTTCCCCACAGTCAAGTACAAGGCCATAAGTCTTACAAAGCTAAGATAATCGATGACAGCTCTTTAAATGAAAACCAGGAGGATCTAACGAATGAAGGAGGTGATTTTTTCCCTCAGGATTTACCTGCACCGCTACCCCTGTATTCGTCGCGGGAGTCTCGCCTTTGCCAGAGACGCGTAGCCTCCCTGATATATCGCTTGGAACATTTGCAGCAAATTCAACGGATTGAGCGACAAAGAGCCGAACTCAACGCCAACAGTGTCAAAGGTCATCATTCACAATTGGACGACATGGGGACGGGTTTCGAACAGCTGGAGAGTAATGTCACATCACTGACTAAGGCTGTCCATTCGATGGAAAAGAAATTGTTCTGGCTCAAAAAAATTAATAACAATCTTGAACATAAAATGGCTTCAGTGGTCCTTGATATGGACGAAGTGAATAAGCGTATTGGTAGCCAAAAGCTGAAAGCCATTTCTGGTTTTTACGACGTCAAAGAAAAAGAAGACACTCTCGAACATTCAACGGCCTGCTCCAAAATTGCCAGTGGTTTACATTCATATGAAGGTAAGAGACGTTTCTAAAAATCATACAATAATTAATTGAATGCTTGTATGTGACTCTGGAACTACACAACGTATCCCCATGAAATTTTCTGTGTGTACTTTTGTTTCTAAGGCATGTACAACAAATTAGTTTTTGTCTGCGTTCGAGCTAACACTAATGATAATGATTTCCATCCATCCATCCATCTCTTTATCTCTCTCTCTCTCTCTCTCTCTATATATATATATATATATATATATATATGTGTGTGTGTGTGTGTGTGTGTGTGTGTGTGTGTGTGTGTGTGTGTGTGTGTGTGTATCTATCTTCTCCTCTCCGTCTCTCTCTCTCTCTCTTTTGTCCATTACAATGAAATTGAATTCTCTGTCTTAGGGTATTCCAACCTTTTTAGTAAACTGTTCCCCTCGGGCATTCTCACAGATTCCTGTGTATCCCTGAAAATAAAGGATCAAAAGTTGATATAATTATATTGATTTCAATGAAAATCCATTTTAATAGTTGCTGAAAGGTTTTGGAAATATTCTCTAAGCACCCCCCCTCCTTCAAGCTCCATAAGATACTCTTGAATAACTATTCGGATATTTCAGTCTTAGATTGTGAGATGGTCCAGTCTGTTTTTGGCAAAAAGTTAATCAATACAAGGGGTCACAAGAGGGAAGAGAGCTTGCTTAGTTGGTCGCATTTATCAGCTGTTTTGTAACAAGGTTGCAACACCGTCCAGCAGTATACACTACGGCAAAGGTTTCGAAACTTTGAAAACTTAAGGAACTCTTCCATGAATGAGATATCTTTAGTATTTAGTTTTTAGACAGTAACCCATGAACTACAATAATAAACAATTCTTGGACTTTAAAATCATATTTATCTTAAATGCATTACGTTGAACAACAAATGGCTACCATTGAGGCGAAGGTTTTATCCTTTTTGTGTGCGTGTGTTAATGTATTTGCTTGTGTGTCCTAGTACTCCTGGCTATAACGTTTGGTCCCAAAACTTGAAAATTGATGTCAGTACTCCACTAGACCCCTTCTAAAAATGTTTTTATTTTCAATTTTTTGGGAAAAAAAAAGCTTCTTTGACCTTCTGGGACCAGAATCTAGATGTTTCTAGATGTTTTTAAAACTCTTTAATAGATGGTTTCCAGCGGAGAGCGCTAGTGAGGTCATAAATAGAATTTATTCTGATCATATTTATTCTTCGATATTTTTCTTTTTACATGAATACAAATTTTGACGCTACAGATGTTCGATTATTGACTATGATGGCGAATTTATTTGGATTCTATTACGTATATATTTTCTAACGTTTTCGATTGCTGCATGACGGACCATATTGTTTTTCTGCCGCAAGATTTGCAGTGTCATGTTCAGAGGAAACATGGCTGCAGATCCCTGAGCATTATTTGCTGGACCCCAAAGGGTCAAAGGACCCCAGGTTTTGAAACCACTGCATTATGGTTATACTTTTTAGACCTCTATATACCCCCAACCCGAGAAATGCAAATATACCCTTCAGGTACAAGCACCCCACGTTGGGAACCTCTGCTGTATCTATTCTGAGATATTAGGATTCAGGATGATGTAAAAATAGGTTTTCTTAGAAACTGGAAGAAGAATGGATTTTGAGAGGAAAAGAAGGGGATAAAAAATAGGCTTATTGTTCACTATGTTGACTCGAGGTAGAATCAGATTAGAGCTTTCCACACTGTGTGCCGTGACACTTCAGTAAGTCGCCGATAATCGCTAGGTGTTCTCGTAATTGAATCACTCAAACCACCAAAGGTGCATGTGTTCGTTTATTTGTTTGCTTGCTCTGGTGCTCCTGGCCATACCGTTTTGTCCACACACGTGAGAATTGACATCAGTACAGGGGATTATTTTGACGGGTATATTAATAACATCTAGATTTTCTCGAATCTAGATGTTTCTAGATAGTTTTACTCTATGTTTTCGAGAGGCAATAACGTCTAGAATTTCCAGAATCTAGATGTTTCTAGATGTTTTTTTTTCACTCTATTTCAGTTGTTTTCCATTAGAAAACGTTAGTGAGGTCATAATTAGAATCTATCCTGACCATATTTATTCTTCGATGGAATCTTCTTACACGATATCCAATTTTGACGTTATGATTATTCAGTTATTGACTGTGATGGTAAGGTGAGCACAGTTTCGTATATCTTTTAAAAGATACCTTTTCCCGAGACAGTAGAACTGCTGCAATGACATTAATTATTTGGTTTTGCTCACAAGACTTATGTATCGTAGAAAAGACTTTTAACGGTGTGTGCAGACAATGCGAACATTTTGGAAAGTCTGAATTAGATACAGAGCGGCTTATCTATTTTTCTAAAACTTTTTGTCACCGAAGCAAATCTTTTCGGCCATTCTTCACATCAAAGGGTTAGTACGAACGGAGTTATTTGTGTCAAAGAATTAAGACCAGTGAAATGTGAAATGGCTTTTGGATGTTAAAAATGTAATCTTGGAAACACAAAACGTAACATGTGGAGAATAAAGACAGCATTGGGATCATTAGGAGGTTCAGGGCGGTGTATTGGTTACCGGTACGAAACATGGAATCAGTAGACCAAATCCGAGTTTCGGCTGAGGTTATTTACTTTCACTTAGCACTAATTCCCATGGAGGAGACATAGATCCACTTGTCCGATAAGCCATGGGTAAAAATCTGAGAAGTTGGCACCCTTTAACCATGTAAGGCACTTCACCTAAGAAAAGATTACTCTGACAAAATACCTGAAAGTTGGCAGTTACCATAACTGGTCCTCACCCGGGATAAAAGGAGAGTTGGGCATGAAGCTGGCAAATCCAACTCCGTAAAACCTACTCACTAATTAAATCGTAGCAGAGTCGTTGGGACCCTATGCTCCTCCAAGAGTCTATAGCTGGGGTTCCCAACCTGGGGTACATTTATCTCCACGGAGTAAATTTCGCCAACCCAGATTTGCTGATTGTTCATTTTTACATATTTTAAAAAAATATATAATTGAATAAATAACATTGTTATGTGATATTATTATTGTTGTTTGAACTTAAAATAATAATGTTATTTTTGTTGATTAGTTTATTATGTTAGAAGTGTAAACACAAATTACTAAACAAAACAGAGTAGAGTTAAATTTACTTTCAAGGGTTTGCCTGGGGCAAATGGGACGAAAGGGGTTGGGAACCCCTAGTCTACAGAAAGAAATGTCGGAATCGTAAATGAGGTCGAGCTATCATGTTGAAGTTCTGTCGAATGTGTATCGCACTTCTATTCCATTGTGAATGAAAACAGGCAACTCTTTCCGTTTCCCTTTGTTTTCAGTCCTTCGATACTTGAAGCCAATAATTGATAGAAGCCTAATGCCCATCCCCCAGGCATCATTTCCCCATCACATCAATAGCGACACTCCCTGATACCTGTGTCAATCGGGAATCAGTCAATTTGTAGATTACCCTCCAAGTTTCCTTGTGCCGTGTGCTGGGTAACCTACTCGAAAAAAGACCTTGTAGCACATTTGTCTCTGTTGTGAGGATAATAAATTCAGGCATCCCCCGCTTTACGAAAGTTCGTTTTACGTCCATTC
The DNA here is from genome assembly GCA_963457665.1 of Thysanoteuthis rhombus. Lineage (NCBI taxonomy): Eukaryota > Metazoa > Mollusca > Cephalopoda > Oegopsida > Thysanoteuthidae > Thysanoteuthis > Thysanoteuthis major. The sequence goes on along the minus strand of OY735238.1, from coordinate 27,763,252 downwards.
CTCTGTGTGTGTGTGTGTGTGTGTGTGTGTGTGTGTGTGTGTGTGTGTGTATCTATCTCTCTTTCTCGATTTGTGTGCATATATGTCTCTTTCTCACACTCATGTGTAAGCGTATGTCTCTCTCCCTATTCATGCTTATGTATACATCTCTCTCACTATCCCCCTCTTCACATGCATGTATATGTTTCTCGTTATTCATATGTGTTTTGTTTGTGTGTCTCTCTCTCTCTGTATTCATATGTGTTTGTGTTTGTATGCGTCTTTTTCTGATCATGCACGCTCGTGTGTCTGTGAATTCGTCTTTATTGTCTCTCTTTATTCTCACTCTTCCCCTCTCTTTGTATCAGTGTATGTATGTGTGTGTCTATTTTTAAAAATCTCTCTATATATGTGTATATGTATTTCTCGCGACATGCAAGTCTTTATCATTCTCAGACAACCTGGTTAAATCTTAGATAAATAATAAAAAGTGTATCGTTTTCTCTGTTTTATGATGACTAAGCAAACGACTCCAAAAATTATGTTTTCTTAACGAATTTTGAAAATCACCACCCGATAACTAAAATGAAAACAAATAATCCAGAAATAGAAAAAAAACACCTGACAATATAAACACAAGCCAATGTCACAAAATGCACTAAAACTGTGCCTGATTGTCTTCAGGAAGCCATTTATGCATAAACGACAAGCATTAAAGAAATGCAGACCATAGATGCGCTAGTTCTCTCCTTTCCTTCTTTCAAACGCAATTTTGCCAACTCTGTTTCTATTTTTGTATCTAAAACTTGGTCAAAAACAACTTAAAACACCCAGAAACATCTACATTTTTCATACCTAAAATCTAGGAAATATACAACCTATTATCGATAAATGAAATGTGACTTTGAACTTCAATATTTATTTTATTTAGATATCACTCCATCAATAAGAAATATTACCTTTTTCATTACTATGAATTGAATAGAAATAAAACCTATTTTAATCATCATCATCATCATCATCATCATCATCATCATCATCATCATCATCATCATCATCATCATCATCATCAGTTTTTTAACGTCCGTCGTTGGACATAGACCTTCCCCCAGAATTACCACAATTCTCTATCATGGATGTTTCCTGAATCTGTCTAGTTCATCTCTCCATCTTGTGTTCTGTTGGCCTCGGTTTCTTATGTGATCTTCGGGAATCCATGTTGTTAGACATGATGTCCATCGGTTGTCTTTCATTCTTGCAATAAGGCCTGCCCATTGCTATTTGAGTTTCTTAATAGTTTTTATGATGTCACGGACACCCATTTTCTTCCTCATATACTGTGCTGTCTTGTGATTACTGTAGATCAATAAAACAAATTACTTATTTTATTGAAAATCATCTAAAAGGCAATTACTGATATCTAGAGGCAACCAAACATCTCTCGGCCTAAATAAGGCCCCCAAAAGGTCAAAAAAGCTTTTCTTCCAAAAATTCCCCTCAAATACATTTTCAGAAGGGGCCTAGTGGAGTACTGATGGCAATTTTCAAGTCTGTAGACAGAACGGTATGGTCAGAATCTCTGGAAGAAACTAACTAACAAAAATAAAAATAAAAAACATTTTGAAGGAGGAGGATTGAATGCTTCGCTATCTGTGATGACTGCAGTTATTCGATAGATAGATATATTAAAAAATAGCCAGTCAGAACCACTTGAAAACGGAAGAAACCTATATTGATGACGTTGACAGTTTTGGTTGACGGTATATAACTTGTATGCTGCCTCCAGGTCAGTAAAGCAGAAAGTAAATATGAAACAACGTATTCTACCTAGAGCACAGATGCATGTTGCATCTTCGCTACCTACAACGAACCAGTTGAATCACTGTTGCTGAGTTTAGGTTATTCATGTGTCCTGACATTTATACGTATTTATGAAACATGAATCCACTTCTCATTTTTCCCTACAAAAAAAATTTTGTCGAGGTAACTATGAGGATAACTTATGATCAGGCCAAATGCATATATGATTCATTTAACAATTAAAACAATGAATTAATTGGAAATTTCCGTAATTTGTATTAGAAAATTTGACTCATGTTTAAAGTTTTGTGATGCTCTGTATACAGGGGTAAGTGGTTTGGAAGTGTTGGCTTCGAACTCAAAACCCGATAAAACTTCAATAAAATTAAATAAGTACATTTAATCTGCACTCGTCAGTAAGAATTCATGATATGCAACCGGATAAGTCGAAGGAAGCTCTGAAGAAGACGGTGAGGAAGGGCAAATAATAATAATAATAATAATAATAATAATAATAATAATAATGATGATAATAATAATAATGATAATAATAATCATAAAAAATTACGGGCAGTACCCATGTAAATTCCACGGTAATTTTGAAAATTATAAGATTGTTGGAAGTTCATAGAAAACCAGGAAATACATAATTTCTTTTGAAATTGTATTTTTCTCAGAAGCGTTTGATTCTTGATAAATTTTTGTAGGAGTAATCAAAATTATGCAAGTAAAAAAAATAGTATTCAACTTAATGTACATGGTAAGTATATAATAAGTTAATATGTCCTCAAAAGTTGAAACAAAATGAGTAAAATATCCCTCCTATCCCACCTACTTCTTCCTTCTCCCCCGATTCTCTCTTTTTCTTCCCTGTCCTTTCTCCACCCCATCTTCTATTTATTTACCTTCTCCACCGCCATCTGTTTCTCCACCCCTAGCAATCTACGACACCCGCCTACGAGTCCGAGTGGTCCACTTGTCTGTCTTCCTACCCTCTTATTAAACTACCTAACTTTTCTTCTTCTCTCTCTCTCTCTCTCTCTCTCTCTCTCTTTGTCCTTAAAAAAAATCACTGAAATAGACAAATGAATAATAACAATTTTTTTAAAAATTCCAAATTATCGAGTCCTTATCACAGACTTACCACTGAGCTATGGAAGTCATCCAAATAAAGAATGATTCACTTGTATTATAACATTATCACTAAAAGCGGGACACACACGAACAGTAGGTACGTGCGTAGGTAGGTACAAACGACTGTACTGATATATGGGGTTTTCTCTATTTATTTTCAAGGACATAAATGGGGTGGGGCGAAGGCTCAAATCTTAGGGCTCTGTATTGCTGCACTGGCTCAAGTAGGGACCCTGAGAATGCAAGAACCATGGTAAGAAGAGACTGAGAGGGAAAAGTATGGTTTCGTTCTCAGATGACCTGATTGTCAGCAGACGACAGCGACGGATGAACTTGACTTGAAAATTTGATGACGTTTGAAGAATATATGTTTAGATACGAGCCGAATCTGTGATTGAGTTATTTGTTTGGTTTTCTTTCGGTTCGTCCCATACGTTTTTTATTCTTTCTTTCACTTTTTCTCCTTTTTTTTTCTCTCTCTCTCACTTAAAATTTTTTTTCTTACTCTTTCCCGATCCCCCCTCTCTCTCTCACACGTCCCCCTTCTTTTTAAAGAATTATTTCCTAATTTATCTTTTTCTCTTTCTTATTCTTTCTTCTTTTTTGCCATTCTTTCCCAATCTCTTATTTCTCAATCACATTTTTCTTCGTTTTTCATTCTTTACTTGTCCGTCGGTGTGGGTGTGTGTCTCTCTCCCTCTCACTATCGTGTCCTCTCTCATACACTCTTCACTTCTTCCCCACCATTCTGTCTCAATCTCTCTCCCCTTTCACTCTCTTGTAAATAATCGTTAACATAACCAAAGTCGTTAACCGACTTTCATCTGAAAATGTTTATGAATTTGACTTGTTCGTCAAAACAGATGAAAAAGATAAGCTTTAAAATTAATTAAATACTTATATTAGTGGAATAGCAAACGAAGCAAAAACGGTATATCGTGGCAAATTCCTTTTAGTGCAATAACGATAAAATGCTCTAATCTGAAGAATAAAGCTATTTTGAGTTCAACTTGAAACTAAATAATGATAGGGTCGGACCTAGCGTTTCTGGTACTCTTGGGCAAGCCGAACTTCAGTGTGCTCTTGAACACAACTATACCTTGATTAATGCGGTTAATTTGTCCCCAAAAGCACCGCTCATTGCCTTCGTCGTATGATTTGAAATTGCCCAGCGGGCCTGAAGCTGTCGTCATTGCCAATTGACTCAACCTTCATTGCCCCTAAATCCCCCTCCCCCATCTTTCTCTTTATCAAAAGTGGTAGCCACCAATTCAGTCACATTTTTTCATTATTATCTACTCTCGGAGTTTTTATAGGTCTGTACTTCTTACTTTAGATACAGGTATGCCTTGATTAGTACGGTCAATTCATAAATGTTCAACTGTTCGAATCTACACTATTCGAGGTCTTAATACAATTTGATGCGCTTTTCCAGCTTATACTCAGTTGAATTAATTTGTTCAGCAATGCCTAAACCGTAAAAATTCGCACTAATCGAAACCACACTATTCAAGGTCTCCCTGTATACACATTATTATTATATTTTTTTAATTCAATTTATGTTTGATAGTGAGAATACTCGCCATTGTAGTCAATAATTAAACAACCGTAGCGTCAAAATTTGAAATCATGTAAAAGAAATCTATGGAAGAACAAATATGGTCTGAATAAATTCTATTTGTGATATCACTGGCGTTTTCCACAGAAAAAACATCCGAAATAGTGTGAAAAATAATCTAGAAACATCTTCTGGAGAATCTAAATGTTATACGTAAACCCATCAAAATAAAGCCCTCCACCCCAGGTCAAAGAAGCTTTTTTTTTCCAAAAATCAAAAAATTTCTTTTTGAAGTGTTTAGTGGAATACTGATGCCAATTTTCAAGTCTATAGACAAAACGATTTGACTAGAAGCTCTTTAACTCACAAACACATAAACAAAGACAGAAACACATCCACAAGCATACGCACAAATTAGAAGGGATAGAACCCTTCGCCACCTTTGATGGCTACAGTCGTTCAACAATCAGGTTAAAGAAAACGGTTCCCAGACAGCATCAGGGTTTATTGGTTTTCCCATTTACAGTTTCAAAAACGCGACAGGCGCCCCTACCACTTGGAGCCCTGGGCGACTTCCATGTTGCCGTTTCCTTGAGCCGGCCTTGATGTGGGGACTGCTATCACGCTTATCCCAATTGATAATCACTCGGTTTTCGTGAATCTGTTTTGTTTAATGAAAGCTGAAGAGGAAACCATATTGAAATCGAAAGGAGAAAAGAATCGCTGTGTTGGGGGTGATCGATCAAAACAAGTCAGAAGAGGCGTGATCAATGAATAAGCTATTTCTCTCACTTTTTGTTGGGTGATGATTACTAAAAAAAAGCGTGAATGCTGCCTGACACAAACTAAGGGACCAATTTAGCATGAACTTACATTGCAAATTGAACCCCCTACCTACCCAGGACGGGGATTTGGAAACAACAGCAACGAAAAAGTTTTTTCTAGACATCATCATCATCAGCAGCAGCAGCAGCAGTCTTTTAGAATCGGTTGTCGGACATGAACCGACCCAAAGATTCAGTAGATCATCATTAGTGTTGCAGAGCCAATACTTTCTGAACTTGTCTAGTTTGTCATGCCATCTTATATTCTACCGGCCTCAGTTTAGAATATGATCTCTGGGAATCCATGCTGTGAGTCGTGATGTCCAGCGGTGGTCTGAAATTCTTGACCAGCCCATTGCTATTCGAGTTTTCTGATGAATTCTATGATATCTCGCACTCCTGTGTTCTCTTTAATATAGTTTGGTGTCTTGTGATCTCTCCATATAACGTTAAGCATATTTCTCTCAAATGGTTAGGATCTCCATAGGTAACTATCAAGAGAATGCATTGATTGTATTCGCTTTTATTGTTCTTGATGGCTGGGTTTACTCTACGGAAAGCTTGATTTCTTCTTCTTTTGAGGATTTCATGGAGACTCGCTGTCCTACTTTCTTCGGCTTTGCGTTTTCGATTTTGATCCTTGGGTCTTCATCTTCAACATGATCGTTGTACATGGCATTTGTTTTACTGAAGTTTATGTGGGCACCTACTCTCTCGCTTTCTTGGTTCACTTAGTGTAGCATTGTTTAGAGACTGTGAGGATTCTCAGCAAAAAGAGACGATGTCGTCTGCAAATCTGAGGTTACTTGAGAACTTGCCGTCAATTCTGATTCTTTTATTTTCCCTGTCCATGTTTCGGATGATCATCAAGACATAATGAAAAGTAAATGCTGAAATTACCAACCCTGTAGCTCCTTTTTATGTGTCGCTCCTATACGTGCGATTTATACATAACCAGTCAGCTAGACCAACTTATAAATTGAAGAAACCTATGGTAACAATTTTGGTTGACCAAGTTGCTATCTGCTGTATGAAATAATTATATTTTTTTGTAGAAATATTTTTACATAATATTGTATAGAAATAGTCTTTCTTTACAAAAATAGAATGATCATTATTTCTCAGGTATCGTTATTTTATGAAAAACGTATTAATCTATAAATTTCTTTTTCTTTTCCTCTTCCATCATGAACACTTCTACACTTTATTACAAAAAATATTTAGAAAAATCTAAATTGTAAGCATGCCCTTGAAAAATAGTTCAATATTTGTCGTCGAAAAAACGCCAACGACGATAGGACAAAGAGTATAACTATTTGTCCTCTACTTAATTTTGCTGTATATCAAGTACATATATCCTTGTTACCAAGCGACCCATTATTCGTCTGATCATTTTCCTGTCTGTTCGCGAATATTGTACACCTTTTTAGGGAATGTGGTTTCCAGATATATGGAAAGGGAATCAAATATTTCAATGTTTCTCGCACAAATTATTCGTGAGTTTAGTAACTTAGGTTGGACTCTTGCTGATTAGGGTTTAGTAGTAGTACAAGAGACGCAAACTTTGAATTTTAAATGTAGCTGGAGATTGTTCAATCACCAATCTGCTATAAAGATGAAATTTTGAATTGAACCAAAATCTTCCGGAGTGATTAGTTTTTAATGGACTTCTATTCTCGATGGTTTTTAGTAAATGAAAAAAAAATTTCCGAACTTCAAAGAAAATTTTTTAATTCTTGCTCATAAAAACCTTCTTGGTTTCCAGTGTTCCATTGCAGATCTTTTCGGAAACTCCCCCCCCTCTCTCTCTGATGCAAGTTCGTAGTTTTATGGAGTTTACTGAATGTTTTTTCTTTCATTCCAATAATTTCTATAAGATAATCGTTACGATAGCTATCAAAATTATTGACTTCATGATTTTCGAAATTTTTTCCAATTTAATATCGCTATTCAAACGGCTACGTGTTTTCAAAGTGATAGATGAAAACAATAGTTTGGAGAAAAGTCTATTGTAAGCTAAGATATTTCTTCAATTTTTTTCCATTTAAATGTATACTGGGTTCTATAGGATTGTGCCGTGGTTAACATGTCTGCCTCATACGCTGAAAGTGCCTGGTTTTAGCGAAAAGGGTGGAAAATTCTCAATTATGACACATTTTAGTGTCTATTTAGGTAAATTGAATACGTTCTAAGCTGTTTGATTAGGGTGGAGGTGTCCCCCTCCCCCGGTTAATTTTCAGAAACTTGTCAAGATCGTAAAATGACGCCTGCAACGGAAACAGGAACTTCGTCATCGGCCGTTTATACCCAAACGGGGTTTGTCTCATAAGAGATGGACGCTTTACTTTTTTTTAAAGTATATAATTAATTTCGTGAACAGTTTTCAGCGGTGCTTCAATTTTAGACTACTTTGTTCGTTAATTCTAACCAATCATACAACATGTCCTTCTGTAACAAGTCATTTCGTTTATAGTTTATATTTTATCAAAGTAAGGAAGGGGAAAATCTGGACAGGGAATGATGCAAAAAGACACAAGGAAATAGAAGGAAGTGGGAGATGAAGAGAAACGAACTGAATGTCTTCGGAATTAGAGTGAAAGGTCAACAAGGAAGAAGGGGAAAAGACCAGAGAGGAAAAGATTCTATAAATAGGAAGCGATTTGACAGAGCTTAGTAGCCGCCTAGGGATACAGTTTTCCAACTAGGACAATGAAATTTGATTTAGGGGTACATCTTTTCAAGTTGGTATTAGTAATGTTTACTAGTAGTCATTTTGCGCAATAATCTTATGATGACTAATTTTTTCCAGTGACACAAGTATGTGCACACTTTTGAATTCGAATCAATATTCTCCCAATAAAAACTCAGTAAGCTATCGACAGAACTCGAAATCTTTTGTGCACACATTAATTTCTTCTGTGCATAGCTTGCAAAACGTGTGTGCTTGCACATGCGCACAGCTTAGAGGGAACAATAGTCATATACTATGTGACTCTATCTGATTGTGAATGTAAGTGGATAGAACCTTTCTTTTCCAAATTTAAGTGAATTTTCACGTAGTGAATATTGGGTTCAAGGGAAGCAACCGGGGTAACATACAGCGGATATTTGGGGGCTGAGGGAAGCTACTAATTACTCCTACGATTAAGTTATTTTACAGGTTGGACAGTTATAATAGACGTATAGATCAATTGAATTGTCCGACCATTACGCTAGACCTTTTTTTGCTTACTTTTTTTCAACCACAATCCCCAGCTCTTCTGAACCGGAGTCAATTACAATTTCTGATCGAAAAACCTACAAAATGATATTCAGCTAGAAAAAATTGGAAATGATGCAAGAAAGGGTGAGAGAGAGAGAGAGAGAGAGAGAGAGAGAGAGAGAGAGAGAGAGAGAGAGAGGGAGAGAGAGAGAGAGAGAGAGAGATTGTGTGTGTGTGTGTTTAAAGGTGGAAACGAAAAAACACAAAAAAAAAACAATCAAGCAAAAGAACAGGTGAATAAAAAAAATACTAAAATCCGCCTGTAATAATCTTTATGTTGGTCTGTGTACGTATCATAGCAGAATCCCCTTTCCAATGCATTCCTATAATAAAATCCCTTTCTAATGCATTCCTATAGTAAAATACCTTTCCAATGCATTTCTACAGTAAAATCCCTTTCCAATGCATTCCTACAGTAAAATCCATTTCCAATGCATTCCTATAGTAAAATCCCTTTCCAATGCATTCCTATAGTAAAATCCCCTTCCAATGCATTCCTATAGTAAAATCCCCTTTCCAATGCATTCCTATAGTAAAATCCCTTTTCCAATGCATTCCTATAATAAAATCCCCTTTCCAATGCATTCCTATAGTAAAATCCCCTTCCAATGCATTCCTATAGTAAAATCCCTTTCCAATGCATTCCCATAGTAAAATCCCTTTCCAATGCATTCCTATAGTAAAATCCTTCCCAAAAGCATTCCTCAAGTGAAATCCTCTTTCCAAATCCTGTAACCAAATCCCTTTCCAATGCATTCTTATGGTAAAACCCCTTCCCAATGTATGCCTATAATAAAATCCCTTTCCAATGCATTCTTACTGTAAAATCTCTTTCCAATGTATTCCTATAATAAAATCCTTCCGATGCATTCCTATAATAAAATCCTTTTCCAATGGTTTATGGTAACATCTGCTTCAAACGGATTCCTATAGTAAAATCTTTTTCCTGTTGCTATTGTATATCAAAATCTGTTCCGAGTGCATTCCTACAGTAAATTTCCTCTTAATAGATTTTTCTCTTTAAAGGAAGATTTTGAGTGCAATCTCGATGTAATCTCTACTTTGTCGTTAGTAATTTAAGATTTTCTCTCAACTTAGTTTTCTTCCTCTCATCTCTTGTGTGCATGCATTATCGTTCTCTGCTTATAACATTATCGAGGAAGTTGTAGGGATAGGCACAGCTATTCATTAGAAAGACCCACTTACCAGGCCTGTCGAAGCTTTGCTCTACTTACGGCACTCGATATTCCCCATTGGTCACCCATATAGGTGCTTACCAAGTTTGATGTTGCTCAACTTCGGTAATCTTACACGATTGACGTCCCCAACGTGATTTGGCCGTAATCTCTTATTCTCGGGGAAAGGTTCCTCAAGTTCAGTCCTTATGCTGAGTGCCTTGCAGAAAGGCATTGAGAATCATATTTGTGATTTGGATTGAACCATGACCTACCGAACTGAAGTCAAGCTCTCTACCCCCAGGTCACGGTGGTCAGCTCCCCCTAGCAGTTGATATTTTCATCTTTCCTCAAAGGGCAGTAACTCTCTTTTCATTTTTCTCTGTTAGATTTTCAAGGTAATTCGTGGTTTGACGAGACCAAATTTCGGTTGGCTCATCTTTTTCAGGAGATTCATTTCGGGGATACGACTTACATCTCATTTTAAAATTTTGAATTTTTTTTTCTTATAATGATTTAATTTTTAATGGTAAGAGAGGGTTGGGGTTGGTGGTAACAAAGGAAATAACCAAAAACTTTTTAAATTTGAATATTTTAAAGTTTGTTTTTTTTGATCACGGTTCAGATCGAGTCGTATGTTAAAACCTGAAGTAGACATTTTATAATCCACTGAAATTTGGGCTCGTCAAATCAAGGATTACCGACTATCAACAAAACCTTATTATATTCTCTATGGTTCGACATTCTTTCTATAGGTGGGTCACGTTCAAGTCAGTGCTACAATCACCCTGTTTTACATCTGAATGCTCGAGTAGTCCTTCAAGTTCATTCATATGGAGCCTGTCTGGATGATCGTAGAATCTGGGTCGCGTGTGAGGGTGGTTAGTGCAGCTGGAATCTATTTTTTATTTCATGAAAATGTCTCTGGTTAAGTGGGTTAAAATGAGGCAGATTTGTGAGACATTAACTTCTCGGTGAACCAGCCAGTCAACACCTCACACGCACACAAGCAGCCTATATATCATTACTGAGTTGTAAGTTTTATCTGCCAAGTGCATATTTTCATTTTTTTTTCTCTTCTTGGGTGATAATTGTTATTTTCTTTATCATTGAATATGTCTAAAAAGTATAGAAGATATCAATTATTCCTTTCAAACTTTGATTTTCAGTCGGGTAATGAGTGGATTTTCACATTTTCACTCTCAGAAAGTAAGAATAGCAATGACATAAAAATATCACTGTCTTCGTTACAAAACCAAACTTTTTTTTACATACTTTTACTCACAATGATATTTGCTACCCAGGAATAAAAACAGTTATTGTAGATTTGTGCTAAAAACTAAGTAACGCTTATCAAATTGCTACTCTAAAATGATAAGTGTTTTCATCTCCATATTTCATATTTTTTTAAAGTAACTGTGGGATTTCCACGTGTCTCAGCAGAGTTTTTTTATGATTTAGCTAATGTTCTTGCAATATGTTACCAAGAATAATTATTCCAAATGTCTAATGACAGAACGGTAAGCAAGGAAGGCTGGCCTATAAATGAGTCAAGAGGAAAAATGCCTCGCGGTTATTTTATTGCCAAGCAGGGTTCCTCTCTGCAAAATTGCAAGGCAGCAAGATTTTGTCGCCAAATCTTCAAGTGAAATTGTCGTCTGCTGTTATTCAGTGCGACTCATGCCTAGAGGTCGTCACTTCTTCCATTTCTCTCTTCTTAAACGCTTTTTTGTTGAATGAGCAAATCTGAAGATGACAACGTCCAACAGATGCTGTTTACTTAGCCAAAAAACAAACAGGAACGCGGCAGACACATGTGAGATCTGACGTGCTCATTGACATACTCCAGTCCAAATCGGAGGCAGGAGTTGACTTCGTGTTTCCACCGTAACAACAAGAATAGCCCTCATCGAATCTGGGGGTTAAACTCTTCACTGTTTGTCTATCCAGTCACGTTAAACCAAACCGATATATAAAATCAACATTTCCCAACAGTGATTTAAAATCCCGATTAAGTGATCGGTAAGCGACTCTCTTACCGATAAAGATTAATTATCTACGAAAATTGATGTAAGGAAGTGAAAGTAGGAGCTAGGTATCATCCTAAATCAGCCAGATTTATCCATTCAATCGGGTCGTCTGCACGCTTCTATAGATAATACGAAGACTGCCCAGAAAGTATCTGGTCATTCAATGATAACGGGAAAAAAGCCTACCTAGGATAATGGCACATTAGCCCTTTTCAATGTACTACCCTTGGGACCTCACATATGTGATACGCTAATCAAACACCAGCATTAAAACTTGAATCTGTTGAATAGTTTCCATGTTTATACGGTTTGTACACATACACAATTGGAAATCATCAACCAAAACTGGTAACATCAAGACAGGTTTCTTCTGTTTTTAGGTTGGTCTGGCTGGCTATCTATCTACCAATCTATGTATGGGTTACATGTACAGGCTGCACCATGGAGATAGAGGGATGAAAATTCAATCATTTACTCCTTATTATGCCTATAAAAATTTTCTTTTTTACCCCACCTGTTTCTTAAGGTGGTTGAGTTTACTGTGTGAGTTTATGCTAAATCGGCCTCTCTGTGTCTGGCAGTGTTTATGCTTGTCTTTTCGAAAATTCGGACAATTATTAATGATCAAACAAAAAGCGGGAAAAGTAGCTTTTTTTCCGACTTTTGGATTGATCACCCCAACATGCTGCCAAAAGATGTTGGTGACGTGACTGTTTCTAGTGATTGATTAATCAGAGAAAAAGAGATGCGAAAGAATTGCACTATATTAGTGTAAACACGTTCTTCTGACGACGCCATTGTCATCAAAAACTGAATGAAAATCAGTTCGTATATAGCTGCGATATAAGGGCGGTAACTATAAATGAAATTCCTAGATTCTCCATAAAATTTAACCAATTGTTCCTTAACCTTAACCCTTTCACAAAATGTCATTGAAATCCATTGAGAAAATATTATGTGGACAAACATGACTGAATACGTCAATATATTGGAAAAAGATTTCCAAAATAAATCTATCAAGAAGCAGTCAACTTTAAACGAATAAACATTGAAGGCAACTGGTGTGAGATTGCAAAAAAAAAAAAAAAAATTAATAATAACAATAATAATAATAATAACAATAATAATATAGAATATAGAATAATAATAATATAGAATAATAATAATAATAATAATAAAGAATATAGAATAATAATAATAATATAGAATATAGAATAATAATAATATAGAATAATAATAATAATAATAATAAAGAATATAGAATAATAATAATAATATAGAATATAGAATAATAATAATATAGAATAATAATAATATAGAATATAGAATAATAATAATACTGAATAATAATAATAATAATAATAATATAGAATATAGAATAATAATAATAATATAGAATATAGAATAATAATAATATAGAATAATAATAATAATAATAATAAAGAATATAGAATAATAATAATATAGAATATAGAATAATAATAATATAGAATAATAATAATAATAATAATAAAGAATATAGAATAATAATAATAATATAGAATATAGAATAATAATAATATAGAATAATAATAATATAGAATATAGAATAATAATAATACTGAATAATAATAATAATAATAATATAGAATATAGAATAATAATAATATAGAATAATAATAATATAGAATATAGAATAATAATAATAATACAGAATAATAATGATAATATAGAATAATAATAATAATATAGAATATAGAATAATAATAATATAGAATAATAATAATAATATAGAATAATAATAATATAGAATGATAATAATATAGAAAAATAATAATATAGAATAAACAAAGAAAAATGAAATAAATTATTGAGTTACTTTCCCTTTTATTAACAGTTCTTTTCTTGAAAGTACCATCTAGTCTGGTACGGCGCAGCCGCAGAATATAAAAATACATCTCAGTCGAAAACAGTCTCTGATCAGTCCCCAAACTTAATCAATACTTCTGTAGCCCATGGCGCACCCTTCTACAAAATTCAATTATTAAATTCATCGAGAACTTTTGGAAATATTGATCGGACTTATAGACGCACGGATGGATAGATAAATATAAGTGAATACATACACCCCTTCCAACTTCGTTGACAAAGGCAAACAAGGCCTAATGGGAGAACTGACTAATCAAAACATGAATCTTGAAGCCGAGATGATTAATGTACTTATTTCTTAGAGCTTAGAAACAAACTCTCCACGGTTATCATGAGAAAATCATTCACTCAGTCATTTCGTTGTTTATTTTATTCCCTTCTTTGACAGCTTTCTTTTTCCAAAAGCTGAGAGATATTCGGGTGGATATTTAGATACCACCAGTATCAATGTGGAATGACTGAAAACTAGACACAAAAAAGAAAAATTATCAACCAGAGTTGTTTTGTAATTTTGTCAGACGGGAAGTGGTTGGAGAATTTGTATTGGATAGTGTCGCGAAAATATGGGTCAATAATTCGTTCAATGTCAACCTGCACGCCCAGAATAATAAATAGTAGACTCCCGTTATAACGGCACCTGCAGGGATTTGATAAAAGATTTGGCGTTATAACGGATGGAATTTATACCAAGGGTATTAATGATAAGAAATCAAAAAGAAGAGATTAAGTTACTCTTCTACAGTCTAATATCCCCTATCTTTTATTTTTTAAAATATTGCACCGTGATATTATTGTGCTGATGCTACAAACTAACCTGCTACAATAGTCTTGCGAGAATAAAACAAATTTTACAACCCTGGTATCAGTGCCCCCAGAACGAGAGTTTACTTCAATTTTTTTTATCAGGAACCGTCAATCAAAAATGTCACCCAAAACCATCAAAATAGGTTTCTTCGGATTGGCTCTCAGAGTCATGCAGCTGGCACAAAAGAGATTGATGCTAAACGTCACATGGAGAGATCGCAAGACAGCACACCCGGTTAACAAACTGACGTTACTACAATGTTTCTGCAACGATATATACATTTTTTGTAACATTACATTAGAATTTCTTTGAAGACTCCCCTAGCGTCCTCGCAACATTGCACACAAAGTTGAAAAAAGTTGCCTTGTAACGTTACATTAATGTCTCTTTCTAGCCTCCCCTAACGTCCTTGCAACGTTACAAAGTTGAAAAAAGTTGCCTTGTAACGTTCCATTAATGTTTCTTTCTAGCTTCCCCTTAACGTCTTTGCAACGTTACAAACAAAGTTGCCTTGTAGCGTTACATTAATGTCCCTTTGGAGAATCCTCACAACGTTCCAGCAATGTTGCAGACAACGTTTTTCAAAATTTCAGGACGATATTAGAAGGACATGATGTTTTTTTTAATTCCAGTGTGTACGGGATTTCCAACAGTGCTTTGCAAAGTTACCATTACGTTGTGGTAGCGTCTGGGATGTGCGACCAGTTGGGGTTCAGCAAATACTCAATTGCAGCTTTATAGTAACCTTTTGGCTGTATGTTAGAAAAAACAGGAGTCAGAGGTATCACAAGATCTATTGAAAAAGTTAAATGACGATAGACATATTGCAAGACTGGCAGACAACCACAACACACTACACGTGACGACTTGGACCGGTTCCAGAGGTATTGGCGCTGCGACGCCTACAATCATGAGATCTGGCGAATCTTGGGGAAGGTCTATGTCCAACGACGAACGCTAAAAAGTTAATGGTGATGTTGATGGTTGGTTAATTGGACCGTTTTTAACACGCCATGTGATGAGAGGGAACTCTAATCTGGAAATCAAAGCTATTATTGGATGTAGGGTTTCCCAATCCCCCACCGTCCGCTTTTAGTTATTCCTTTTTCAAATCTATCACCCCAATCCTCAGCTCAACTTTTGGGGTGATATTGCCCCTCCTTAGTTGAGAGTTACTGTTGTACATTATCTTATGGCCGTGGCCGAATAAATACTTACACCAAGTAGTTTGACTGTACCGAAATTCCTAAGAGAACATTGTTTTCCAAAATCTTATGCTTTACCTCGGATAAGCGAAGAGTATTCATGAAATTGTTTACAGTGGAGTTTTGGAGCTTTCGGATAACCTACGCGTGCTTGCATGATGCAATAACGCAAAAAGAGAAACATGAATTAATAATTAAATGATTTTTTTAATACATATTTCATAATTCACCAAGTGAGAGTAGTTTCCCTTATTGGTTGACTTTACGGACTTGAAACGAAAGATCTCCATTTTTTAAGAGAAAATTCTAATTGTATGCGACAGTCTATCACCCATTTCAGCTTCTAGTGGGGGGGGGGGAGGATATTGCTCCTGTTGAGAAGGAGTGATTTAGAATAATGTCGACAGGAAAAACACTAATTTCTTCGAAAGTGAAAGAAAATATCAATTTCCATAAAACAGTGGAACATTACGAGCATAAAATGAAGGGGGATGGGACTATTCGACAACGCCTACGGTCCCCCTACAGAGGGGACCCCCAAATCAAGATGGACTTTACAAATTATAGTTCACTTACTGTATTTATACTGAAATTTTACATTAACAAGGATATAATTGTACATACATGAATTGCATTAATCGGCCTTTCGGGTTGCTTTTCGCTAATTAAGTGATAATATAAATTTTCCTTTTTTATCAAATCTCGTTAAATGTCTGAGGGGGGGGGGCTCAAAGAGCCAAAGACTCCCAAATATCTAGCTGGTCCCAAATTAATGTCACCCGAAATAACAAAATTAGACGTCAGCAAGTTAGCTTGACCAGACTGACGTGAAATTGAAACCAATGTTTATTGAAATGAATACATTTTATAGTTTGGTTTAACGATACTATTTGCCCACAGCATTTTTTTGTCATCGTGGATTCCACTTTTATTTCAATCAACTGGAAGTGCTGACGTGTCCTGGATCGAAACGAGCTACGAGTTTTATGAATTGATGGAGGTTCTTCTTTTACATCTATAAACTTGGATAAGCTCAGAAAAACACACACGTACAAGTTCGCACGCAGGCACGTGCACACACACACACACACACATACACATACACACGCATGATAATTCAATTTTTACAGAGTTTTCGTAAAAGTTCGAGGGAAGTGGTTGTCTCCCTTATATTCATCTTATTAAAATACGCGAAAATTTTGTAAAATAAAAAAAAACAAATTATTTTGATCCACTCATATGGACTGTTGGGAAAAGATCGCATAGCCTATGACCTTTGAATTGAAAAGATGTACTCTTGTACAAAAATATCAGCTTCTTAGGAATAGGCTGAGAGTAAGGAAAGTCTGATTTGTCATTCTTCAAGGCATTGACGCAAGTGAAATTCCTGTATATACATCCGTGTACGTAGAAGGCCGTCGCTTTCCGCAAGCAAGGCAAAGCATTACATTGCAAAACACTCAAAACTTCGTTGACATCACACATAGAATTTCTTTTATGTCTTTTGCACAAACAAGAAGAAAAACATTATTTTTGATAAGCAAAAACTTTTTACTTTGTGTTAGGATCCTTTGACGAATTCGGGAACTTCTGGAATTAATATAGGAAAACTTCAATCGCAGACAATAAAGAAACAAAAACAGTGCAAGTTCAGCGCAAAAATCTGGAAATAGATTTATTTTGGTTCCTTTCCGTGTTTTCAACTGCAACATCAGACGCAAGTTTTGAGATAAGGGAAAAATTCATGTCAAGACCACATTCGAATAGGTTAACAGCGTTTGAACGGGGTGAATGGGTAAAGCGAGATAGACAGCATTTCTAACAAAGAAAGCAAACAAGGGGGATATAAGATAGAGAAAAAGGAAAATAAATTATTCCTTCTTCACGTTACACTACGTTATATACCTTTTTAAAAAACAGATGGAAAAAAAGTAATGCAAGAAAGAAAGAAGGAAAACAGACAAAACAGACTAAACAGTGTTAATAACTAATGTACACACTTTGCATGTATATATTTTTCATTTACCAATGAATTATATTGCATTTCGGACGATATTTTTCTTCTGATGCAATTTGTTTTTGCTTTGGACGTTTCAACAAATATTGACTTGAAAAATCAATTTGGAAAAAATATTTGTTTTTAATATTATCGATACTTTTATCACAGAATGTTGCCAATTGTTGCCAAATGCTGTCAAATATTGTATATACAACACCGCAGTCTTTCAACAAAGTCTAGTCTTTTTCTTTTCATTTCCTGAATTCTTTGAGCTTGGATGATTATGAATAACCCACTTCACTTTTGGCTTCAGCTTGAAGATCATTTTCTCTCCTTTATACCTCTCTCTCTTTCTCTTTCTCTCTCTATGTCTCTTTCTCTCTCTGTGTCTCTTTCTCTCTCTCTATCTATATATCTATATGTGTGCATGTGTGTGTGTGTGTATATATATATATGTATATATGTATATGTATGTACGTATACGCACACTCACAAGGAGGAATGAAAGAAAGAAAAAAAGATGGAAAGAAAGTTATAATGAAAGAAAGAAAGAAAGAAAGAAGGAAGGAACGAGGAAGAGAAAGAAAGAAATGAGAAAGGAAGGGAAGAAGGAGGGGAGGTAAGACAAGTTGAAAACTGCAAAAATGAAAAAAAATGAAATGAAAAATAAGAGAGAAAGTGAAAGAGAAGGAGAGAGAGAGAGAGAGAGAGAGAGAAACAAAGAAAGAAAGAAAGAAAGAAAGAATCGGCTTATTTGATTTTAATGAATTTATTCCCGAAGTTATTGTAAAAGAGTCTAGACTTGATTTCTCACGAAGTCGGTCCTTCTCTCGGGGATAACATTCCTCAGTCATTGACACTCTACCCCAAATCTAACCCATTGATTCTGCACGTAGGGTACACACCCTATAAGAGGGTAATTAAAATACATTGGTTCGGGGTGAATTTGGAATTTGTTGTGAAGACCGTAAGCAGTCTGAGACTACTTCCTTGTCACACAATACTGTCGAATCACTGTAGCCCCACAGATCGCCAGACAAATCAGCCTAAAGGAGGTTCATCTCCCTTTGATTATCTGTGTTTATGTGCATAAATACCAATCTATGTGTGTGTGAGAGTGCGTGTGCACACGTGTGTGTGTGTGTGTGTGTGTGTGTCTCCGAACGCTCCTAGTCACATTTTTCGGGCAACAACCTTGAAAATATGCACTATTACATCATTAGGCATAATCTAAAAGCTTTTGGTGTCTCTATGGTCATTTTTGGACACACAATGTTCAAATCTTGAGCTGGTATTTTTATTTAGATATGTTAATCTGTTTCCCATGGAATAATTCATTATAATTTTTTTTCTATTCATCCCACATTCTAACCCGAATTTCTTCATTTCTGTGAACGTTTGATTATCTCAGATTATTTGTTTGATTCCTGCTCCTAAGAATGACCCCCTCCCCTAGTTCCCAGGACACAAAGTCTCCTACAAACAACTCCTCTTTTTCCCTCCGTATCCCAAAACATAATTTATTTCCTCGTGAGATAACCCCCATTTCTTTATTTCTTGCTGACTCAACAGTTTAGGAAAAGTTATTACCGTTTTTTGGCTTCCATAGAAAACCTGGAAGTCATTGTGCAGTCAATGCCATTCTCAAAGGTTAAGTTTTCTCTGATAAGAAAAGGGTAGGTAATGCAGCTCATTCGATGATGCTGTCGATTGTTCTGAATTTTCGCTATATTCTCCTACCCATGCCGTTGAGATATTAGTTTCGGTCAGATCTCGTACGGTCACCGATGTTAAGCTACGTTGAGTCTGGTCAGTGCCTGGATGGGTGACCGTATAGGAATATCAGGTGCCTTAAGCAGTTGGAGATCATGTAGAGAAGCTCTTTAGAGGTGACCAATTACTAGAATAAAAACGCAAGCCCTTCCCCTACCTACGGAACCTCTGACCAGCCTGAAATGAATGAATGAATATCGAGATGTCCATCCTGTACTTTCATCCAGAAATCTTCGCTTTTTATCAGGCGACGGTGATGTGCTAATTTCTTAATGGTAGATCATGAAATCTAGAGAGTAATTCTTCTGTGACAAGCCAGAGTTGCCATTTTGGTCATTTTATGACCAAATCTGACCATTTTGGAGAGGATTTGACCATGAACCTTCTGATTTGGCCGTATTTCATTTTTGGCCATTTTTTCATTTCCTTCAAACATTTTATTTAGAAAAAATAAAAACATATCAATATGCTGCCGTCTAATAATGAGTACTACCCACACAAGAATACGTTTTTGACAACAAAGTTTCAATACTATTGAGTTTATCCGTTTTCATTGTTCCACTACAAATAATAAAATCCTGATATATTTGGTTTAGAAGAAAATTGACTTTATATAAAAGTGGTAAGGTGTATTCATTTATAGGCGACGACAGAGTGTGAAAAACATGGTAACACAGTAACACCGCTATGAGACGCAGCTGCCCTCAGCGAGACACGAATGGTCAAAACAACGAGTGATTTAAACAATCTTTTCTGGATAAATCAACGTTGACTGTAACAAGTCTTGTTTAGTTATTTATTGGTTGATTGATTTGAAATCCCGGCAAGAAACGATGCGCATAATGTGTGCCTTTAACACTATTTTAGCATAAGCATTCGGGAGGCACATTTGGTCAGACTTCTGTGTTACGAGGCTCAAAACCATTATATCATACCCTGGGAGACACTGTAGATAAATAAGGGGCGTTAACTCACAGAGTACCTGTTAACGCTTGGTATTTTTCAAGAAAACACTCGATAAGATTCCACATGAATGACTGCAGAGACAATTCAGTCAGCATGGAATTAAAGATCAACTATTCCAGTGGTTAAGGAACTTTCTTAATTACAGGATGAAATGAATCAGGATAATTGATCAACTCTCCACGCTAACAAAAGTCTTGAGCAGAGTATCACAAGGGTCTGTGTTAGGTCCCCTGTTGTTCCTGGTCTACGTAAGCTTCATATCCACACTTGTTGGGAACTTCCTATTCACTGATGATACAAAAATCTTCATGTATATTCTACAACTGCATGAATTGTCCCCCGAGGACGACATAAACTTACTGAGTGGCCAAACCCCACGCAGGCACCCTTCAGCTAAATCTGATGCCAATTCTTCATCTCGGTAACAACGAAACCATGCACCATGAATAACAGGGCCCTCAAGAGGACTTTTATTTTCGGGGCCCAGCACACACAGTGCGTAAACAACGTGGTCCTTTAGCCATTCTATTTCCATCTGTTATGACCCTTCCAGCACCTAATACTATATTCGCCCGCTGATAAACTATGAAGTCAACCTATTTTTTTTAGTGGACATTGTATCAGCTCAGGAGTTTAACTCATTCAAGCTTCCCTTTGGTCCTCATGTGATGTACTGACTGCATCCCCACTCAGAGGCCCCGATATACAAAGCTGAAGAAAGTAAACAAACTACAGTAGTATCATATAATCTCAAGTTCTGTAGATAAGCTGAAGTAACAGAAGAAGTCGACCTCATAGTTATAGTCGACAATAAATTCAAGTTTAGCCCTCGTGTTGATTTAAAAATCTCGAAAACAAACAGAATACTGGGGCTTAATAGACATACTTCAAGATCCTGATATGTTCACCCTCCTGTATGAAACTCTAGACCGCCCACATGACGAATGTGCTGTACAAGTTTGGTCACGGCATCTAAAATGGCACAGAGATGGAGAAGAGAAACTTCAAAGATGCACTACAAAACCTTTCTTGCATTTCTAGATAAAACATGATTACGGAACCTCAACTTATTGACCCTTGGACACAGAAGAATCAGAGCAGATCTCATACTTCTGTACAAAGTCACAAACAACATAGCCAAAATAGACACAAACACACGCTGCTATCTCTGTAAACATAACACTAGTACGCTCATACATTCACTAAGCAAAAATAACATAGGCCACGATCTGAAATACCAAATACAGTATTATTCTTGCATCAGACACTAATTCTACTTAACCTTATCCTTATCTGAAACAAACTCCAATGCAATATAGTTTACGCTAATATTGTTACTGCAGTTAAAACAAGATTGCACAATAATCAGGCTATGTCACACTGCACTGCATAGACAGTTTAAAGTCTAAATTCTCTCAAATTGAAGTTATACATTACGACCTAAGATTACTAATTGGTGAATAGTGATCACCAAAAAAGTTAAACAAATAAAAGCTTTTCAAAAAGGAAGATAGCCATCTTGCTCTTAATTCGTATTTATTAATTCATGAATAAAGCAGATCCTTAAACAAAGCAAACCTTTCTAAAAATCGATATTGATACTCGAAGATCGATGAGACCATACAAAGTCAACGATCAATGGTGAATGAATTCATTATTTATTGAGATTAGCGGCTCAAAGAGGATAGTAAGTATTGGGAGATTGTATCGCGCCAATCTTCCAATTTGGGAGGGCAAATTGAAAGACAAGAGAGAATGAAGATCAATTTTCCAGAGGTACATTTGAGCTTACAGTGGCAGTTCAGCAGCGAAAGAGGTGAAGGGGTAAAGCAAAAGTTGTGTATGTGTGTTCACATAAAGCATTTGTATGGGTGTTCGCATCTAGATTACTACCACTACTATTATTGACGCTGCTACAACTGTAGCCTTCGTCGTTGGACAGAAAACAAATACTTGCATCTCCGATGATTTGATGAATAAAACATCCACAGGAAAAGCAAATTTCGTTCGAGATATGCAGTGTATTTTTTTTTTGCAATAAATGCAATTATTTTATGATATATATTTGTGCATTCATCCATGTATGGATAATCCAGTCATTTTTTTAAACGTATTGTGCTTATATATATATGATTATTAATGCGACATGATACTTTGAAACTCTACTTGAAATATTCATGAGGATGTATCATTTGGTCTAGACAACGCAAATAGAATAAGCAAATAAAGAAAATGGGCTGCTGCAGGAATCAAACCTGCGACCGATAGACCTGCACTGAGAAACAAATAGAGCAGATAAGGACAATTAATGATCAATGTGAGAATTAGGACATAAGGCAGTTATTTTAGCGGGCTGTTTAGCTCAATGGCTGAGAGCGACGCTAAATTAAAGCAGCTTCCTAAAACTGTTTATTCTGCTCACGCTGTCTAGGCTGAATGGTGCATCCATCATGAATTAACGAGCAGTAATTTCAAATAGACTTTCAAAGTAATACAACGCATTTATAATTATTTCCATCAGATTGTATATCCATTTATTAATGATATATATATATATATATATATATATATATATATATATATATATATATATATATATATATATGTGCGTGTATGTATGGAAATTTACAGACGTTGCCTTTCTGAAAGTTTATTTGTAAACATAGAATAAAAAAGCACTGAAGTTGAATCCATATAATCTATTTTGGGGAGTTCAATTTTAAAATCTTTTGATGAATTGTGCACGTACGCGAAACACTGTGTTAAGCTTCCTCTGTAATTTCTCTCTGTTCTTTCTTTCTATATGCATGATTATAAATTGCGTTATCTCATGTTGATTTATAGGGATCGAACCTGCGATCGATGGGGTTGTCGCGCTGCTCCCTGTTGGATCATATATCCATTTCTTAATAAATAACTGTCACGTTGAAAGAAACCGATATAGACCGAGAGTAAACGAGTTGAGAATTTAGAGTGAAAACAGTTATTTAGGCCTTTGCATTACCGGCGCCTGTTTAGCTCAATGGCAAGAGCAACGCTACGTTGAAGCAGCAACCCTATCATTTGTAGGTTTGATTCCTGCAGCGAACCCATTTTCTTTAACTGTTTATTCTATCCACGTTGTGTAGACCAAGTGGTATATTGACCACATGATGACGGGAGATGATTTCGAATTGGAGTTTCAATATGATATAACGCGATTTATAATCGTTCTGTCAGATCATCAATCCGTTTTTTCTCTACATATACGTTTGTGTCGTGGATGTGAAGTGATCCCACCGAATGTAGATGAAAGTGACAATTAGAAGGTGAAGGGATAAACTCAAGAGATAGATTTCACATTACAAAATTTTCCCATTATTATTATTCTGTGGCCGCATTTCGACGAAGGGCAACCATCATTTTCAGAGAAAATTTTTTTCGGCGGTTCACAGGGCAAATATGTGTTATTTACATGTTCGATGCTGAAGAGGAGACTGTGAATATTCCCGTGCTTGATTGTTTGTTAGGAGCGGGAAGGGAGTTGTTTGTATTTGTGTAAATGAAGGTGACATTTCAAACCAAATGTCACCCTCAATTACACTGACGGAGGAGAGCAAAAGTAAATATCTTCAGGCGTAGGGTAAAAGGTACTATTCAGAATATGTCTTAGCGGCAACCCTGTTCTCAGTGATGAATAATACCATCTTTTTATATGGGTACATTAAGTAGAGGTTACATGAAACAATTGTACAGCACCATTATCTTTCAATGACAATAAGGTTCCAACACCCAAAGTGAGAAGCCCTGGTCGGTGGGAGGAGGATGTCCTGTTTGCTCCGCCCTCCTATTGGATAGCCCCCCCATATATATATATATATATATATATATATATATATATATATATATATATATATATATATATATATATATATATATATATATATATATAATTATTCAGCACTTGTCTGAATTATGTTAGACCTGGTGTTTTATTTATTGTATGGTTGATTCTGACAGATTTCCTCGTCTTTGTTTTCATTATTTTTTTTTTCACCATGTTCCAAACGAGTCACCTACGACCTACCTAGGGCGTCTCTTTTTTCTTCTAGAATGTTGTCATACCAGGATGAGGTGTTAAAAAACCCAATAAAATACAAAAAAAGAAGGAAAAAAAAGACAAAGGAACATGGGCGTCCGCTGCCACTTTTGCAAGGGCAAAAAGGATGTATTTTCTATCGGGATAGGGGGCAAAAGTATACATTCGAAATATACCTTTGCAGCAACCTTCTTTAACAGTGAATGATAATGCCATATTTTTATATGTATACATTACGTTGGATTTACATGAAACAATTGTATTGGGCTGTTAGCATTCATTGACTATGAGATTCCAATTTTCAAAACCCTGTCGCCTTGGGTAGGTCGGTGTGGAGGCCTGGTCTAGGAGAGGGAATGGTTTGCTAATGCCAAGTTTGCCCCCTCTCCAAAGCAGACGCCCATGTAAGAAAATTAGTCCGAACTAACCACATACAAAAACTTTTCAGCAAGTTTGATATTTTAATCTCAATAAATTAATAAATCTAATTTGTAAGCAAAATGTCAAAGATTTAAAAAAAAATTAAAATAATAATGAAATAGGAGAAATAATAATGTCTACGTTTACGTTAATATTGTTGACATTTAGTTAAAAAAAGAAGCTCACTCAGCTCTAAATCACAACGAGGCCCGACACACAGCCAATAAAAGCGAGCCATTAGCACCACATGCCTTTTATAGCCGACAGCGTGGCTTTGCTGACGGGTCAAAAACGTGTTGGCAACTTTATCTTCGTACAAATGTCATATTTTTTTCCCTATTTTTGCTTTCTTTAACTTGGAAATTAACTACCTCGTCGTACGAAACCAACACAACCATCTGAGAAAGGAAACTCCTTCGGGCTTTAAATATGGACGTTTTCAGCTGCATAAAAAATCTTTTTTGCCCGTCAACAATTCTTCTCCGCAATTAGCCGGGGCGAATCCAGGGTTTAGAGCGGACGGGGTTGAAAGCGGTGTCTATAATTTTCAGCAGGGCGGGAGACTGTCCAAAAGGGGAAAATATTTTCTTATAGATAAGTACTTGAAAAACAAAATTTCAAACATAAAAAACAAGAGAGTTATCTGAGGTCCATCATTTTCACTCCCATTTGAATCGTTGGTTTTTAGCACAAGAAGAAATTCACCACTGGGCCACTAAATCAATAGAATTACAGAGAATAAGACGGCGGAGATTTTTACACTAGTTGGAAACGAAATAAAATTTTATCATTTGAAAGGTTTATGGCTACTTTTTGTCCTTTTCTTTACTCATTAGTTGCTTTTTATCACAACTGAAAACATGTATTAAAATAAGTTTTTATTTTAAAGATTGATTTTATGATTGCTTGGGTTTATATATATATATATATATATATATATATATATATATATATATATATATATATATATATAATTATTGTGTCATCCACAAACAGCTGTTTCGATGTATTACATCTCTTCAGTGTGGCCATAGACTTTCCATTATCCCATCCATATATATGTATTAAATTTGATTGAGCATGGCAAGGTGTCCAGACTTACTGAACACCCCACTTGATCCGCCTCTGATTAGACAACATCCGGTAAGAATCAAATGGAATATGATAAAGGAATTCAAGATACCGAGAAAGAGATTCAAGCCTCAAACCCATCGAAATACACCGATAAATATTGCAACAAAAATGCTTTAAATCTCTTTTTGATAGAAGAAGCTTTAGAGAACTATGATAATTTGGTTGATACGCAACATCTGCTAGAACATAGTTGTAGCAAAATCGTATAGTTCTGGTTAAGCTGGATGAAGTCGAATGTTTCACAAGGCTGCATTACATAGATTCTTTTGAAGACAAACTCACAATCAATTGCTTATGTGATATCGTAAAATCCGAGTCAGTTGCTTTTCTGGAGAAATTTAAAGGCAAGCGTCTCAACGTAACACTATGAACAATGATGGAAATGGGTTCGAGTAGATTTAAGGTAAGTCTGGATTTCGGCAACTAGGTATACAGTTATATCTCTATGAGTAGACATTGAACATATGAAAAAATCTGGAAATTGAGAAGTAGGTATGCACGTACCCTATCCCTACTTCCACCACGGACTATAAAATCAAGGCAATTAGTTTGTAGCAGAATGATCTTTGAATCTTTGAATATTTGCAAAGGTATCCGATACGTTTCAAAAAGTGAATTTCAACGTCTGTATACACCTTCAAAATTGACAGAATTTAGAGCAAAAATTTCTGATTTTTGTACACAAAAACGTTCCATCTTACTTCGATATTTGTATTTTTCAGTCTTTAGTTCAAATTATGTCAATTTTGTAGCTGTGTTAAGATGTTAAAATCAACTTTTTGAAAAATATTAGATATTTTTTTTGCACTCACTGTAACTGGAGCGACTGATTCATGTAATCCCCTTTTTATCATTTATTTTACTCTGAATCTGAGCATGTTTTTAGGAGCAACAATTATTCGGTACTGCAGAATCGTTCGCCGCAGTTATGTTACCCTCCCTTATCTCATAGGAGTAAACCAGAATTTCATGGGCACTTGGCCAAAAGTGGAAAGGTGTTCATATCAGTAGACATGTTAAGTTAGTGATGAAGAGAACTTATGTAGTCAACAAGCGAATAAAGATTTATGTACACTTAGGCAAGCCCGTTCAAAAGTTGCATGTTAGGAAGACTCGGAAATTTATGGTGTGTGGAATCGTCAGCCATGATAGTCGTGTAAAGTAATTTACATAACATACATAATACAAATGGGAATCTGACAGTGTTAATATAATTTGTTTTTAAAAAGTGATTTAATATCAAAGTTCGAAAAGGAGGTGGCAAGTGTTGAAAAAAGAGGGTGGGTGGCTCAAATTTGAATTAGTGAATAGATGATGCTATTGTGTGTTCACACATTTCTGAGTTTGGTTGGATTTCGGTTTTTAAATTTACAATTAGAATTAAATCTAATTTAAAATCTATAATGCAAGTATCTATAAATTGCTGACAAAAAAAAAGGAATTATTTTTTCTTTAGACTGGCGGAAAAATTGTTTTTTGATAGGGATTAGGAGTATGGGGAAAAACATCTTATATCTATCATAAAAGGAAGATCCTTTCTCTCCCCCCCTCTCTCTCCCTCTCTCTCTCTCTTTCGTTCTGTCTCTTGTAAAAGTAGGAACGTCCTCCCTATTTCTCTAACTCTCTCCTTAAAAGATAAACATTCTCTTTCAATCCCTCGTAAAACGATAAACAACCTGTCTTCAACTCACTCGTAAAATAATAAATATTCTCCTTTGTTCACTCTCTCGTGTTTTAAAATCTCTCTCCTTTCTATTGTATTTCAAATCTACATAACATCGATATGATTAGAGACACAGATAGCGTCAGACCCACGTCATTTTAAACAGTCACAATATAAGCGCGTATTTCAGTATAGATTTTTTCAATTGTAAATCAAGCAAATTCACATATCGAGAACTGCTGGCCCAAACGACTTCAAACTTGACACTGCCATGTCCGGTGCACGAGCCAACATATCTGACGAAAATCAACATCTTGGCCAGTGGTCGAGTTATCACAGAGATTTCTCTAATTATAATTATATGCAGCAAATTCATGATCATTGGCGTCAGTAACGGATTAACAATGCAGCAAAAGTAGCATATGCTATAGGCCCCGCATTTTCAAGGGTCCTGCGCTAAATGCTTGCATGATATTAATTCTGGCTCAGTGATTCTGCATTTGCTGCATTACTATAGTACTGTACTGCCTATAACTACAATGATCAATTTAGTGTATAAGGTTAGCAATTCTAACCAAATATCACTTTCAATGGACGTTATCATTCTACTACAGTAATTATTTAGAGTGGAGTATCTATATAATACATATGCGATACATAGATACAATAGTATTTGAAACTGAAGTCATAGCCACTGTCCAATGATCGAAACAAAAAGAAAGTTATTACTGAAGTGTCATAAATACATCAGACTGTCAACCTAATAACTTGACAAATAATGTGTATTTTCTCAATTTGATACCCCTTTATAACCTACAGGCCCTGTATTAGCCTAATCCGGTCTGATCAGTGTATACGGACTCTTTGGTTAAGGTGTATACGGACTCTTTGGTTAAGGTGGTTAGAGTACTGAATTTGCCCGAAATTTTACACAGCTAAAAAACACAAGTACTAACTCCTGATAAAAAGTCTTTTTATCAATTGACGATATACAGTACAAACCATAAAACATGTATCTTGAAATAAATATTGTTTTCTGCCTTCCTTAGCGGCAAAAATCAATCAATCGCCCGAATTTTCCCCGCTGTTTTGTCCGAATTCGAGAGGGTCATTGCCCTACCTGCCTCGTTAGCTCGTACGCCTATGTACGTGACAGAAAAATTTTGGTATGATCACTGAATAATTATACGAAGAAACATAGCACAAAGTAAGAAAGCTCGTTGATATTGTCTGAATACACAATTTTCTAATCATGCGGGCTAGAATATGTAACGTAGACCAGAGCACTACCAAACAAAATTGAAGTTTATCATAATAACATCCTATGATTTATAGCAGGAAACCATTTACAAGATCACATTGGGACAGAAGAGCTACAACGCATCTCTATAAAATGCCCGATAACCAAAACTATTGTCTGGTGTAGTCAAATTCTTTGGTCACATCAAGAGAAGCGAGACGCGTCTCGTAAAAACAAGACTCGAGGGAGTGGTTGAAGGTGTTGTTGACTGAGAATCTGCTGGCTGGACAATATCTCTAACTGGACTGAATTGGACATTCTCTCAATCAACGTAGCTTTACAAGATCGGTGTCGCTGGAAAGGACTCTCCCGTGTTTTTCGATTGATCGACCGCCGACACAGCATGCTGCTCAAAGCATTGGTCACGTGACGTCTCATATTTAGTAACTAAGCAGACCTGTTTGACTCACATTTATTCAATCTCTTAACAGAATTAACTCATACGAGATATCCTCTGGCATGGGCAGCGGAATGAGAACCATCTGTCACCTGAAGTTTATCATGTTTACAATGACATAGACTGATGGCCGCTATGAATGTCAGATATAGTAAGAAGGGATAGGGGAGAATAGAAAGTTGGTTTGTTTAATGAGGGTAAGAAAGGGGAAGGGCTGTTGGCTGCTACTGATACTTTAAGTGTGACTGACTCGACTCTCTTCATATATACTAGTGTATCTGTGTCATAAAAAGTGACGACTGTTTTATTAATTATAGAGGATTAATTTTGAATTGTTCAACTTTTCAACAAACAAAGAATTCTCCCCTAAGAAGTCTCGTCTCTCTTTGTCCCATCTCCACCTTTTACATTGGGTGGGTTGCGGGTTACTGTGCTGTTGGCGGTGATTGGCTGGAGAGGAGAAGGAAGGGAATGGAAATACGATGTGAGGAAATTCAAGGCCATGAAAATATCAGTCCTTTTTCCTTGAGACAGACGGGCTATCAAAGCAACAAACACACACTGTATAATCATATTAGACGATGATTTTCACCCCTTTTTGCTCTTTTTATATTCCAGATTGCAGCGCCCTGAAGAAGGCTGGTTATGACAAAAGTGGCGAGTATTTCATCCAACCCACGGTACTTTCTTGTTCCGTGAAGGTGTGGTGCGACATGGAAACTGACGGCGGGGGATGGACGACATTCCAGAGACGCACGGACGGTACGGAGAACTTTTTTCGCAACTGGACTGAATACCGAGACGGATTCGGAGTCGTCTCCCAAGAATTCTGGTGGGGTAATAACAATCTTTTTTTGTTGACCAACCAAAAACAGTGCGAACTTCGCGTTGAACTGTGGGACTTCGACCACGCCTTTGCCTATGCAAAGTACAGGCAATTCAAACTGGACGGCGAGAGGGACAATTTTCGGCTCCACGTGTCCGGGTATTCGGGTACAGCCCGGAACGGACTTTATTTGCATAACTTTGTCTCGTTTAGTACCCTCGATCATGACAATGATAAACACCCGTATCAGAACTGTGCCGAGAAATGGGATGGGGGTTGGTGGTTCACCAATTGTTGGGGAACTTATCTGAACGGGCGATACCATCGTAAATCGAGCGTGCACCATCGTGGTATCTCGTGGAACAGTTGGAAACACGAGCAACTTCTGCGCAGTGAAATGAAATTTCGTCCCGTTAGAGTTTGATGATAATAATAATAATAATAATAATAATAATAATAATAATAATAATAATAATAATAGTAATAATAATGATAATAATGATGATGATGATGATCAAGTTTAGTACCCCTTATCTGTAATGTCTGGAATCAGAAATGTTCGGGATTTTAGAATCTTTTGGGGATATACTTACACCTCTGACAGGTTTCTACAATAGCTTGATTATCTGTGTTATAGATAGACATAAACACTCTCTCTTTTTCTTATCACCGTTACTTATAGGGGTATCTGTAGCCTTTTTTGACGTTTTCAACGTACAGAGGGGAGGATAAGCAAAATCGTGAAATATTCATGTTGGTCTGGCGATGACAATAATTTGTTTCGATTGGGACATGTTTCGCCTTTCATCGTTTGTAATCTAAATATGATATCACGTTTCCAGAGTGTTACAGACAGACAGCCAAGCCTTTAGTCGAGTCAGAATGAGTTAAGCGCATTGGAAATTAGCCTCATCATGCTATCAGGAGTGAAATTTTCCACTTGTGATGACTCCTTGGTTTATGAAATGTTTTGGATAATAGAAAATTTCGGTTTTCGGAGTTCCGGATAAGGGATATTCAATCTATAATAATAATAATAATAATAATAATAATAATAATAATAATAATAATAATAATGATAATAATAATAATAATAATGATGATAATAATAATAATAGTAATAATAATAATAATAATAGGGCAAAGAATATGATATGTCAAAGAATGCGATATTAGACAAGAAGACAGCCACAGAAACAACAAAAATAATACCTAAGAGATGGAAAACATGAAGGGTGTTTCAGAGAGGATTGCAACCATCCTCTTGACAACTATCGCATAGAAATAAAAGAGTTTTTTCAAAGACAATAATTACAAGTTCAATCACACACACACACACACCCACGAACACACACATCTCAACTTGGCAATCGATTTTCAAAGTGATTTCCTTTAAGCTTGATGTCAGTTTGTAACCGTTTCATCACACAAGCATTTCATTATATTGGGAAACGATATAGCTGATTCTGTCACAACGGATGGATGCTCGAATGACCCAATCGCATGATGCAATCATTTCAACTGCTAAATATTGTTGTCTCTGAGTACAGTGATGCCACGTGACTAATATTGTAGCATAAAATTTATGTATGCGTGAATCCTATCCTCTTATCCATAGGGTTGCATCCTTCATGAAACAGCCTATAGATGAACATCTTCGATGGGGACCTAAATTATTCGCACACTTTGTTTTCTCTGATATCTGTTGAATAAAAACAAAAACATCTTTTGAAACGCTTCCTCTTCTGTATTTTCTATAAAAACTGAATGCAGACCCCACATGAAAATAGAAATACCTTGTATTTTTACACAGCATAACAACTGTGGCCTTAGTTCGTCAACATTGACAATAGACATAGCAGATAATGTCTGAGCAGTTTAAGAGATTTTTTGAAGAGTGAATACATTCGTCCAATTCTCACTCAGCGTGGCATGTCAGTGACAGTACCAAGGAAGCTATCAATGGAACAATGTACAGGGGAAGCTGTATTCATGCCTCACTCAAGGAAATTAGTGAGGGGTTATAGTAGCAGCAGTGACGTTTGCAGAAGGACAGGGGTTCAGTTGAAAAAAAGGCAACCAAATATTTTGGGTTGTATACATTGATCCCAAACCTTAGGCCGTGGACCCCCGAGGGTCCACAAAGATTTTATAAAGGTTGGCAGACCTTTCAAAAGCTCAGGATAAATGAATATTATAAATTTTACTACAACCATGTTACAAAAACATCATTTTCTACTGAATGTTGAATTCCGACTAAAGGGGGAACTTTGAAAGAGAAAAGGGACCAGAATTTGAACCCAGTTCACTATTTTTGCATTGTGTGAGAAAATCGTGACGTCGTTTTGAATTCCTCTGTCTCTAAACCCCGGCTTTTGTTAACTCTATCGAGATTTACCAGTCATGTTGCTTAATGCCTGAATTAAAACGTCCCAGAAGGCTTGTAACATGAGATTAACGGTACATATATATACCAACTATTTTTTGAAATCTTTAAAAAGCCAAGAAGATATCATAAGTGGAATGTATACGTCCCAGGAGTTTTGAAAAGGTCATGGCATATTGTATGACGAGTATTTTTCACTAATAAATGACCCCAAATCAGCAGTTCGACTCACGTCAGTCAAAAATGGCCGATCCTTTTGCCTGTATGAATACAGTGTCGATCGACACAATGCATGTAAGCAAACGATAATGCCCATTGGTTCAATTCAGTTCATTACCATGGTTTTGTATGAAGTGCTACGTACGTAGTATGGGTCGTCTGAAATCCTTTTGAAATAATTTTTTTAATACATTTTTCATCTCTGATGAGATGAAACCTCAAAACAACACTCGATATGTTGAAGATGAAAGAAATTTTTATTTTGGCGACGTCGTATCATATGAAGAGGATATCTCTCAAGGCGACATTATGGCAGAAACATGGACGGCTCATATTCGAATCTTTCAGTTTTCTGAAATCCTATGCCCAATTCAGAAATCGTCTCCAATACACAGTCGGCTTATATAAAAAAATATTCTATAATTCAATCACTATCCACCGCGTACAGAGCGAGACAACTAAAAAGAAGGATAGCTTATCTGACATATTAGGTTTTCGGAAAGTTTCACAGGAATAGCCTCTCGATAGTCAGTTTCATACGACTTCCATTTTACGAAAAACCAAGAATTTGAACTAATTCCTACTGGTTTCCGAAATGGTGTGAAGCGAGGGAACAATTAACATTAATTTATATGGGAAATTTCGAGGTCGTCTTCACACCACAAAATGATCTTTTTCAAAGTCTGCCTACTCCGATGTCGGAGGTCCAGGTTCGTCGTCTGTTTGGCCTCTCAAAATATTCTGCAAAGCTGCTCCAACCCATTGCACCCTTTCAAAATTTAAGTGATACGTTTCTGTAACTTGCAGCACAGTCAGTAGTATAAAAACTATCATGCAAAGTTTGTTTTTTTTGGGGGGGGGCTGGCAATGCTAAAAAATTTTGATATAAATTAATGGTAATTGCCTCTTCTTTTTACGCCAGTTCGGATTACGGATGATTTCATCGGAACGATAGCGGAGAAACCTGTGATACGTTTTCAAAAAGACGATGAAAATAAGTGCAAATGTTATCTAAACAATTGCAGAAAGCTGTGTGTGTATGAAGCAAGATTACTCAACAACTGCACATTGTACTAAGTTGACATTCGCCAGCACTCAAGGCAGTGCAGCGTTGAGTTTGAAGTTATTCGGATCAGCGCTTCTCCAGAAATCTAATGAAAATAAATAAAATCACACCCTTATTTCCAAACATTAACGTCACGAGAAGAAAGCTAACATTTTAACACCATGATAATTTTTAAACGCACACCACAAGATTCTGTTCTGACGATAAAAAAATATTTTTAGTTACTAAACTTTGAAAAATGTAACTAAAACACGAGTGCCCTGTTCAGGTAATCGCACATTATGTGGACAACGTAAATATTACGGTTTTTCAATGGTATCAAGAACTAACAACACTAAGACTGAAAAAGGTTTTGGAATTGACCTTTATCAGCACGTCACCTGCAGTTTCCGGTATTTACGCCATTTCCTGTGTCTTGTGTTGTGCTACATACACTGGGAAAACTCAGAATACATTTCGGGAAGGCTTCAATGACCAACACTAGAATTGGAAGAGTTACAACTGGTCTAAACAAAACAACAGCATAACTTTTTTTGAAACCTTATGCCAGTAAACACTCAAGTCTGATCACAACAGATCTAAAGATTCACGGAGCATTCAAGGTAAATATAATTGGAGGAATCTAACCTTCACTTGCCAGTAAACCACTGAAAAGAGAGGCCTTTATCAATACCGTTCAAGTGGTATTACCAATGGTTATGCAAATTCATTTTTGCTTTTCTTGTTGTGTGATCTAAATTTCGTCACGAAGGTGGAGTGGGTCCATATTGCGTTTCTGCTTTATCATATAAAGAGTTCACAAATGATTTTTCTAGATACTGAATATCTGTAATTTTTTGTTTGAAACGTTGACGGTAACAATTTATTTATTAAATTGAATTGAATGTTGCAAACTTCGAGTTTTTGACATCATTTATTTTATTTACTTTAATTTCATTCTAAAGATTATAGATTTTTCTTCCTAGCTTCTATAAATTTCAAAATCTTTCATTGTTTATTTTATATTTCAAATACATATTGTGCCTTTGGGGAACAGCCTGCCAAAATTGTCATCTAAAATAATGGAACTATAAATATTTTGCTTTACAGTTGTCAATTTAGATATTTTATATCTAAATTTAATTCTATAATCATAGATAAAAGATCTATCTGGTCTGTATTTTAAATTTCTTTCCCAAAAACCTTTGATCCAAACAGCTTGACGCTGCAATGCCTTATGTATATATCTGGCGAATGTTAACTTCGTACAATGGCCAGGTGTCAAGTAATCTTGGTGCATTAGATTTCCCAAGAACCTTTGATCCAAACAGCTTAAACCAGACACTGCAATGCTCTATGTACTGACCATATATAACTGACGAATGTTAACTTCAAACAATGGCCAGTTGTCTAGTAATCGTGGTGTTTTAAATTTCCTACGAATCTGTGATCCAAACAACTTCAAACTCACACATAGAGAAGTCTCTTCAATTGTGGTTAGATGATGTTTTGTTGAACATGTTGCGCGGTGCTTTTTTGCTAAATCTTTCCGTAGAGAAGGGTCTGCTGCAAAATCGAAAGTTCTTTATCCATTATTTTCAGTCTTCCTGAATGATCCCTATCAGAAAGATCACAGTCATCGTTTTTGAACTTGCTAAACTATCGCTGATGCTTATGTACAGTCATGACACCCGATTAAAAAGATCTATATTATTCTACATTGTCTGTATTGCATTACTGCTTTTATAGAATTCATACCGCATGAGGTGACCAAAATGACTATCATGAAAGACTTTGTCACCAAAGGAGTTGAATGTTACCATAAACTGGTTTCGTTAGTCACTTAATAAAAACCATCACGTGACCATCGTCTTTTGGTAACAGGGTAATCATTTAAAAATTGGAAAAAGGGGTGACAAGAATCAATGTTCTCACCTTTTGTTGGTCAGTGATCACTGAAGTATTCTGAGTTTAAAAAATAAGCAGAATGCTGCCGTACACAAACTAAAGCACCAATTTAGTATGAACTTACGCTGTAAATTGACCCCCATTCTAGAAATCTATTTAGAGGAGGAATTTAAAAAAAGAAAACAAGTTATTGAAAGTAAATGTTTGAAAATTTCATCTTTTTAACTCCATTGGTGCGGACTGTACATACATACATAGCAAGCCAGCCAGTCAGCCAGATATGCTTTAAAACTGAAAAAAAAAAACCTATGCTGACGGTTTTGGATGTCGATTTCTAACTATAAACGACACACAGCCTTATAGGACACACGTTATGTATATTTTACGATTATTTCGTAGTTGTTGGTTGTTTCCAAGTACGCTTATTTCAAACGCAATATATATATATATATATATATATATATATATATATATATATATATGTTTATATATGTATATACATATATATATATATATACATATGTATATACATATATATATATATACATATGTATATACATATATATATATATATATACATACATATATATATATATATATATATATATATATATATATATATATATATATATATATATATATATCAAATGTGTATACACTAAGTATATCCGTAGAGTATCCAGCCATTTATCATTAGCAAAAAACAATGGCCTACATAGGGCAAGGCCCCCTTAGTCCCATCCAAAGTACTCCTCTATGGACATCACACATTAATTCAAGCGAAACTTCTTTTTTTCAGAATAGCCAACAAATTCTTTTTTGAGGATCTCCATCAGCTGTCCCCTTGGCTGAAATCTCTTTCTGTCAAATCGAAGGGAGCTAAATCTGGGCAGGGAGGCTGCTCGGTCATTTTGAATGCGACAGCTACATAGTACACAAGCTCACTCAATGGCAACTCACGGCTCACTGAATAACTCTACGGATGATTGTTCACACATGCGCTGTAGCGTCTTGTCTATACTTGACACATTTTGTTGATACTACAATTAGGTTGAGGGTTCACACATGCGCTGTAGGGTCTTGTCTATACCAGACATCAGAATTGACATATTTTGTTGATACTGCAATTAGGTTTGAGACGTGAACTTTCACACGTCCTGAAACGTTTATAGATGCATTTCCATTGGTCAACTTTTCCTTGAAAAAAAAAACAAAAGCACGTTTCCCTTGGTTCAAGACCCTTACAAGAACAATGGCGTTCAATTTCCCGAATCTCAAATTGCCGAAACTTCATTTGCTCAAATCTAATTGGTCGATTCAGAATTGCCAGAATTCGAGGGTCATTGTTTCATAGTTTATTATTAACAAAAAAACCGACTGGTTTTTTAAAAAAATCAGTGCGATGAGGTTATATTTACGATAAAAAAAAAAACGCATCTATTGTAAAAGTACGATTGATTCATGATAAAACTCAAAATTTACAATGAAAGAGCATCGTTGAATACAACTGGTCCAAGACTGAAACCAAAGATTGTTTCACAGAACTATAATTTTATAACACACTTACCCTTTACTTCCTGTATATCTTTATTTATATAGAATAGAGGAAAATTATAGATACAGTACGACTAATAGAGAAGGGAGATAAGCGAACTGAAACCCAAATAGTTTCAGAGTTATTTCCCTTAAATCAAGTTTTCCCCAACCGAATATTTCGTCTAAAACAATACATTCTCTTATCAGAAAGATCACAGTCATTCTTTTGTTTCTTTGAAATATACATAGCAGACAATCTGACTCCATAGTATTCACACAAATGAGGCAGTTAAACTTTTCATATTCTTCAGTCCTTCAATCCTTTAGGCCTTAAGATGTAAGGGACGTAACTCGTTTTGTCAGATTGAGAAATAAATTCTTATTCGTTTCATAAATCAATATCAACAATTTATTTTTATTACCTTTAACTTAATATTATTTTTTTGTTGTTTTTTTTTCAATTTTTTAAAAGTCCTAAATAAAAGTTACTGTTTAAAAGGAACTGAAGAATTTAGCTGAAATTTCTCTTTGATGTACGTTATGGTCACTTGGATCACATCCTGAAAGGCTGAAATACGGCTGAATATATGAAATTAATGGGACTGTGTCACCAGAAATATTCAGTTTGATGCTTTAGCGCTTTGATTAGCATCACTCTACTGGCAGATTCAAAAAATAACGGCGGCAGATGCAAAAAGACCGTGGGGGTGCAGGGCTACTGAATGCCGGATCGAAGGGGTTCAACTTGTCTTTTGTTATGAAGATTGTCTGTGAATTTCATTTTTCGTTGATGATGTAAAAATGACAGAGAGAATTAGAAAGTGTAAAATGCACAGTTTTCCAAATGGAAAGTTTTCCAAATTAGAATATGATAAAATGATGGAGTTGAAAAAGTTCATGAAACTCTGTTATTTATATTTGAATTTTGCCCTATATATATATATATATATATATATATATATATATATATATATATATATATATATATATATATATATATATATATATATATATATATATATATATATATATGTGTGTGTGTCTATGAGTCTGTGTGTGTTTGTATTGTGGATGTGAAGTGATTCGACGGAATGTTTATGAAAGTGACAATTGGAGGGTAAAGAGAAAGCAAGTGTTACATCTCAAAATTTCTCTTCCTTTTTTTTCAATTATTCCATGGGTATGTTTCGATGATCTTTTTCGGGGAAAAAAATTGCAGCAGTGTATGGGAAATACTCACACACACACACACACACACACACACGCGCGCGCGCGCGCATATATATATATATACATTGATATTTCAATAGTACGATCCATTTAATGATGATGATATATATATATATATATATATATATATATATATGTGTGTGTGTGTGTGTGTGTGTGTATATCTATATACATATATATATATATATACATGTATATATATATATATATACATGTATATATATATATGTGTGTGTGATGGATGAATTTCTCAGTGAGGTTTTTATCAAATTTGAGAAAAAGTGAAGAAAACAAAAAAACAAAATGCCAAACTATTTAGTTTTAGTTTTTAGCAGAAGTAATTTTAATAAGCCTTAACCGGTTCCCAAACATGTCTTATCAGACATAATATATATAGAGAGAATATAAGTCCCTTTGTGAAACTTCAGGCTGTGAACTGTCACCGTCGAGTGGTGGATAGAATCTGGTCATCTTGATTAGTGTTCAAATTCTATGCCTGTCATAAAATGCTTGTTGGTGGTGACTTTGTGTTAAGAAGAGGTAGGGGGCTTCCACAGAGTGTTGTTGGACTATCTTTTGAGGAGAGAAATCTGGGGTAGTAGATATGAATGGGTGCATAGGTTTGTGTGTATGAGTGTGAGTATGCAACTGTGATCAAGATATGGGATAGATATATATATATATATATACACACACACACACACACATATATATATATATATATATATATATATATATATATATATATATATATATATATTAGTATGTTAGATTGTGAGTGTAAAATGGTGTAGGAAAAATGGAAATATAAGTTTAGGCGTTGTCAGTAAGATGAATTTGGGATTTATAAAATCAGCCGGTGAGTCGAAGGCCTAAATAATTACCCCATGTCTATTCTCACGTCTAATTCATTCACTGTTCATATCTGCTGGATTGTTTATCAACGCGAACAATTTTATTATTAAGAAATGGTTATATAATACGAAAGGAATAATCTTGATAAAGCAGTTATTTGAGCCCTCAACTTACCATATAGTAAGAGTAAGGTCACGTAAAGGCAGCTACCTATAGGTCGCTAGTTCGATTCCCACAGTAGCCTAATTTTCTAATTTGTTTATTCTATTTACACTGTGTAGGCCAAATGACACATTCACCGTGTTATAACGGGAAGAGATAGATTGATAGATAGATAGATAGATAGATAGTACCTGTTATAAGTAAGTGACCAAACAGACATTTTATTTCTAATTGCTTGGGTTTGAGAGTTAAAACAGGAACATTTCGCAAGAAGATCCCAAATACTTGCAATCAACATAACAAGGTATGTATTTATTCATGTTTTGTTGTTCCGAATGTTGAATATCTGGAAAATACATTTTTTAATAGAATTAAATTGTTGAATGAAGGAAAAGAAAGTTTTTTGTTTCGTCTTTCCATAATCTTGTCCCGAATTGACGAAGGAGCTTAAAAGACTGAATTTATATTGCTATATAAACGAGTTGCTAAACTAGTAAGTCAAATTTTAAAAAGTCAAAATCCTCAATGGCCTTAACAGATTTTGTGCTCGTTTAAATACTTATGATATACTTTTATCAATGATGATTTATATATGAATAAGTATTGTTAGTGTGTGTGTGTGTGTGTGTGTGTGTGAGAGAGAGAGAGAGAGAGAGAGAGAGAGAGAGAGAGAGAGAGAGAGAGAGAGAGAGAGAGAGAGAGAGAGATGGATAGATAGATAGATAGATAGATAGATCAATCCAATATGTCATCGGTTACTGGAAGCAGGTTCAAATCTGAAGAATTAAGATTTAGTTGTGCTTTTATTTCTTGTCCATAAAAGCTTTTCCAGGGCAATTATTGGTGCTTCGAAAGCCATTGAAACGACGAAGGCCACAATATAAGAGACACACATATGGGCGAGGTAGATATGAGCCTGGAAGAATAGAAAATAAATATCAGTAAGATTTTGCAGGTGTGAGTTGTGACCGAACCTTCCAAACCTTTGTATAAAAAAAATTTGATATCAAAAACCACCTCAAAAAAAAAAAAAAATCTTTAAAAATTACTTTTTCTTAAAAACTGATAGATTTCCAAAGGTAATGATAGCTTTATGAATTGAAAACAGTTTAATTACTTCAAAAAATATTTTTCAACGTTTTTTTTCTTTTTTTCTGTTTTTAATGTGTATAACCAGCATTTATTTTTGAGCAAAAAGTCCAATAGCGTAATATCTACAGAAACATAATTGTTATACACATTTGTATGCATAGTCGATTACATTGAATAATGCGTTGGACGATCTATAATTACGGATTATAAATGGTGGAATACGGTAAATCAAATTTTAACCAATTTTTTTTTATTTTTTAAAAGGGGGTCAACTTACAGCATGGAAGTTCGTTAAGTAGATGGGAAAGCGTTGTCGTAAAAAGTAGGAGAACATCACTATTGGATGAACGAGATATGCACAATAAGTGAGTCGACTCAATGGAACGAAGGGCGCATAACACAGGAGACGATTTACAATGCCTGAAGTAGAAGAGAAAAACAGAAATACAGTAAACTCACATCATAGTCAATAATTAGATAACCTTAGCGTCAAAATTTGAAGTCACGTGAGAAAAATCCCCCGAAGAATGAAAGTGGTCAGAATAAATTCTATTGGTGACATCACTGGCGTTTTCCACAGGAAAACATTTAAAATAGAATTAAAAAAATCTAGAAACGTTATTAATAAAACTGTCCAAATGAGATGCAAAAAAAGGTCAAATTAGACTTTTTTTCTCCCAAAATTCAAAAAAAGGGGGTTTCAAGTTTGAATACAAAACGGTATGGCCAACAGCGCTGGAACGCACGAATACATAAACTAACACACTGACGCATGCACATATAAAAAGGATAAAACCCTCGGCAACCTTCGGTGGCTACGATTTTTCGACTCTCATAGTAACAGCACTGATGACATACACGTTCTAATGGCACGTTTGATTCTATTTTCTTGCAAGACTATTGCCTATAGGGTCATTCATTTTATTTGCAGACCTGTAGCCCATTTATAGGGGCACTGGACCGTGAAAGGGAAATACAAAGTCGTCCCGTCAGTATTATTGATTTCTCATTATCAATATACAATGTATGAAATCCACCCGTTATAACGACACTATCAAATCCCCGAGAGAACCATAATAACGAGAGTCTATTGTAGAGGAAAGCCTGATACTGCACACCATATTAGCACACACACAAAAATTGTTTAGATACTGGCTATTGCAGGACGATGCTTTGTACTAAACACACCTTGATTGACTCAGAATCTTGGATTCCTAATTCACTCTGTTATTAGGCAAAACTGTTTGTCCGCGCCCCGGGTCGCGTAACTGGAACTATTTCATCATCATCAGTCTTTTAACGTTCGTCGTTGGATCTACAAGGATCCAAAACACTTCTCTATCATGGGCATCGCATAGCCAGTACATAGCCTGAACTTGTCTAGCTCGTCTCTCCATCTAATATTCTGCCAGCCTCGGTTGCGTATGTGATCTCGGGGGATCCATGTCATGAGTCGTGATGTCCATCAGTTGTCCGCCATTCTTGCAGCATGGCCAGCCCACTGCCATTTGAGATTTTTTATGGATTCTTTGATGTCCCTGACTCCTGTCTTTTCCCGGGTGTTCTGTGCTGTCTTGTGATCTCTCCATGTGAGGCCCAGCATAATTCTTTCATGTGCACGTCGCATGGTTCTCAATTTGGTTCCATGTTTCAGCTCCATAAGTGACTATTGGGAGGATGCATTGGTTATATACCTTTCTTTTTAAGATTAATTGGATCTTCTTATTTTTGAAGGTTGAGACTTTTTCCTTTTTGTAAAGGATCGAAAGGGACGGAAAACGTTTTACTCTCTCAAGCTGTCAAAATTGAAGGGAGACTTTTCCCAACCCTAAGGGGTCAACAACGAAGATAAACTCCCGTTTCAGGTGGTCAAAAGTGAAGGGGAACTTTTCCCACTCTTTGAAGGGTCAAATTTGAGGGAGACTTCCCCACTGGTAAAAGAGCAAAAATGACGATAAAGCTTTCCCTTTTGAGGCGACAAAAGTGAAAAGGGACTTTCTCCCCGCCCCCTAAAGTGATCAGAAGTGAAGAAGGGCTTTTTCCCTCCTCCAAAGAGTCAAATGTGAAGGAGACTTTTACCTAAATCAAAAAGTTTTGAGAAAAGAAGCATGTTTAATCGTTTTTAGAGGAGGGGGGTCTATTTGTAATTTAACTACAATGCACTTTCCTTTCAATATATATATATATAAATATATATATATATATATATATATATATATATATATATATATATATATAGAGAGAGAGAGAGAGAGAGAGAGAGAGAGAGAGGGGGGGGGAGAGAGAGTGAGAAAGGGATATATGGATAGATAGATGAAAATGACACTTGGAACGGGAAGAGAAAAACTCAAGAGTTATGTCTTACATCTCAAATTTTCATCATTATCATCATTCCTTTGGCATAGTTCGATGCATTTCAGAGAAAAAATAATTTCGGCAGTTCACAGAGAAAAAATTGCCATTTAAATGTTCGATGCTAAGAGGAAAATGTGATTATTTTTGTGTTTTTGTTGTTTAATAGCGGTGGGAGGGGGGTGTTTTCATCAATGTAAATGAGGCTAACATTTGGTTTGAAATGAGATGGGTCTATGAGAGGCGGGGGTGAGGAGATCATTTTCATCTACATTCTGCCAGATCACTTCACATCTACAATTCAAACACACACACACACACACACATATATATATATATATATACATTTATCATCGTCATTATTATTAATGATAAATGGATATATGATCCGACAGAATAATTATAAATATTGAAACTCTATTTGAAATTATCTCCCGTATCTACGTAGTGTAGCTTTTACGATTGAGCTAAACAGATGCCCGTGCAACAAAAGCCCAAGTACTGTTTTAACTCCAAAATCTCATATTGTTTATTCACGGTCTATTTCTGCTCTATTTACCCCATTTTTTTGTTTATTCTATCCACGTTGTCTAGGCTAAATGATAAATTCGCCGTAGAATAACATGAAATCATTTCAAATAGAGTTTCAATATGATATA
This sequence comes from Thysanoteuthis rhombus, assembly GCA_963457665.1. Taxonomy (NCBI): domain Eukaryota; kingdom Metazoa; phylum Mollusca; class Cephalopoda; order Oegopsida; family Thysanoteuthidae; genus Thysanoteuthis; species Thysanoteuthis major. Next base: position 27,719,572 of record OY735238.1, on the reverse strand, counting down.
AAGCAATATATATATATATATATATATATATATATATATATATATATATATATATATATATATATATATATATATATATTTATATGGTTTCATTTTAACGACTGATGTTTCTAACAAGAGAAAATTTACACGCAGTACTATAATATATGAAATATAAAACACACTGAAGAACAGATATTGGGAAATAGAATAAAAATTGGTGTTTAAAGCTATAAAAATCTCTCTTGACGTGATTTCTTTATATCCACGTATTTCGGTCATATACATGTATGGTTGCAAGTCGAGTACATCGTATATATATATATATATATATATATATATATATATATATATATATATATATATATATATATATATATATATATATATATATCTGTAGGATAGTTATTCATCTAGTATGATTATATATCAACTGATGTAATAATTATGATGTCATTATATTACCTTTATTTTTTGGTTCTGGAAGTTCAATAGACTCCTCCCGGCATATATCGACCCCTTTTGACTTTCATGCATTCATTAACCCCTACGATAGTCCCATCGATTAATTTGGCGTTAGCTAGTACTTTACATTTCAAAATAAATTGCAAATCTTCAAAGAACCTTACCGCCATGTCCATTAACGCATGCGCAGATGACATAACCGACAGCTATGGCCCAAACACTCCGGTTTACAGCCCAATAAGTTGCTGCTACTTCTTTCGTCATTAGACGACCGTTGTAATTATCGTAGAGGCCGTAAAGAACAGAAGCAGCGCTCGCAGTAGCCAATAACCAGAGAAAAACTGACAGAAACTACAAAAACAAGAATAAATGATAATCTTTAATCCGTTACTAGCTGTCCATTTTGTGTCTGAGTCTTTATAATATACCCATCTTCTCTTTCTGTTAGTTTTAAAGTTACCGAAAACAAAAGAAGGTGGAAACGAGAAATTTTAGGTAATAAAATTTTACATCAGAACAATTGCGGCACAAATACACTCATTTGTAAATAGTGTTTGATAGCATATAAAACACGCTTAATGATTGTTAAAAGAAGTACTTCATACAAAAAAAATCACACGCACACACACACACACACACACACACACACACACACACACACATATATATATATATATATATATATATATATATATATATATATATACATACAAATAAATATATATTTGAATTTTAATGAAACGAATTTTTAAAAAATATTGAATTTGTTACAGTTGAAATGCCCATAGTTTCAAATATTGGGTAGTAAGTATTTCCATCAGCAAAATGTTTACTCTGGATGGCAGAGTCAAGTGCTATGGTCAGCGAACCAAGAAAATCACACTGTTCATTTTTAGAGTAGATAATTGGGAACAGCCCTTGGATTCCTGTTGCTCTGGCTAGGCTGAACTTTGGCACTCCTTCGAAGCACAGAATTATCTTTTACGTTGATCATGAGGATTTCTCTTACCTACAATAGTTACATCACTACAGTCTTATATTCCTGAAAAACTGACTGCACATCAGGGAATTTCTCATTTGACTGTCTACTTAGAAGTCCTACTGTCTTAGACACATGACGGACGCCCCCTTACTCTTGGTCTCCGGGTGACTGCACCAAGGATCGGTCCTGATTATACCTCCCATTATACAGTCATACCTTTAAATATTCGTTCCTTTTGAGAATGGTTTCCGATTCTGCTGTTCCCGGCCATTCGTGACCGTTAATCAATGTTGGCAACCTAAACTTGCAGACGATTGCCAGTAAAGTAAGTTCGATCCTCACTGGTTACTTTCCAATTGCGTCTGTGTGTCAGTCTCAGATCTAATCCCTCGTCGAGTACAATGTATCAAATGGGAAAGTGAATGAAAATAGAACTTACTCTGTTTATAGCCACTTTACCGTTAATTTTGTGGAGAAGGTAACCATAAGCCATTCCAATCAAGTAGGGTCCGACTCTGGTGTAAGGCCTCATGTAAATATCAGGGGTGAAACTTTCAAGTCAAAGAAAAAAGCATGATAATTCGTTAAAAATTAAAAATATTCACAAAAAAGTGATTCAGAGCAGTATTTAGTTAAACAGAGGAGAATTATCAGAAAACATCAATCAAAACTGTCATCAAAACATGGGTTTCATCAATTGTCAAGTTGGTCACACCGACAGGCTATGTATGTATGTTACAAAGAGATATATAACCCGAAAGAATAATTTTAAAAGCGTTATTCTTATTAGAAACTCTTTTTTACACAGCGATTATGACTATCGGCCTAGACAGCATGAATAGAATAAACAATTAAATAAATGCTGCAGGAATCCAACCAGCGTCCACCAAGCAGCCATCTTAACTCGATACTGTTCTTACCTTCTGAGCTAAGCAGCTGGCTGGTTAGTTGGAAGCTTGAATAACTGCTTTATACCCAAATCTTATTTGGTTAATCCACTGTCTATACCTACTCCTTATGTTCCCACAATGCTTACAATTATATCATAAAGAAATGGATACTTAATCCAACAGAATAAATATTCGCGTACAGACCGCAACAATGGATCTGGAGCGCTAAAGATTTAAGCATTTACTCCTGATTCTGTCTAGAAAAAATAATTTCTCTGCCCACCGTTCTACCAATAAGTTTTGAGTTTTGAGTTGAATTTATAATATACGTTTATTTTTTGGTCCGTTATTTTTTGCCCGGCACCATTGACGGTTGTTTTTTGAAAAATCAGATTTCTTCAGTGATCATCTCCCAACGAAAGGTGAAAAAAGCAATTTATTCATTGATTAGCCCTTTTTCCAATTTTTTAATTGATCACCCCCAACACCACATGCGGCCAAAACAATTTGGTAACGTTAAGGTTTCTATTTGATGACTAATCAGACCTGTTTGTGTGGTTATTGCATTTATTTACGGTGGTACCCTCGGGAAAAGCTTGACTATCTTTTCTCCCACTTGCAGTAGTAGGAGAGTAAATAGTAGGACAGACAGGGCTCTCTAGCCCTGGTTGGCAATTAGTCTAGGAAACGGATAGCTTTGATTCCAAACTAGCCTGAAGAGAGATAGTTGTGATCTTTCAAATCTGTTTTCTTTTTTATGAACTTATTTGTAATAAATATTCTTTTCCATTTGAACCACTCCCTGTTCAAAATCCTGAATCTACCCCACAATTTACCAAAAATCAAGAAGGAAAAGGAGAAAAAAAAAGACCTACCCAAATTTGGGGTCCCGTTTTTTGCTCAACCATAGAAAGGCAGTCCCTATGAAATGACCAACCAGTAACAGGAACAGCAAAATCAGACCTCCAATGGGCTTTCTGGCGAAAAAGAAACGGCTTTTATTCAATCAAACTATATAAATACCCCTGTCACTTTTTTTTTGTCAGTAACGCTATTCCAAACCGATATAGCTAATTATTTAAATACCTCCATCACTTTTTGTGTGGATGTCTGTTCGTCTGTCACGTCATTCCAAATCGATATACAAAATTAAGGAACACTACAGCAACCGTTACTCGATCGCCAGAAGACCTTAATAGACTGATGACGTACACATGAGCTACTGATACAGTTAGGAAATAAATTAGGATTTCAAGTACTCAGATCGTCAGTTTACGGCAGTGAGTAAACAGCGTGGATCAGAAATAATGGATAAACTTCCAATGAGACTCGAACCCGCAACCTTTTTGCCACAGGAAGCCCGATGTCAGAACGATCAATAAATCGGTTGATATGTTGGTAACTTGTAACAGTAGTGTTGGTGTGTTTAAGGAGCGTGTATTAATGTTTAATAACGCTTTTGCTAATTATGCAATAAGACAAGATTGCCATTTTGGCAATTTTATAGCCAACTTTGACTAATCTGGCCTTTTCGAAAAGCAGTTGGCCATGAACTTTTTGGTTGTACCATGCCTAATTTTCGGCCATTTTGGGGTATTTTATTCTTTGAAAAAGAAAGAAAATGAGAAAACTGATTGGGTGAGGTTGGGGCAAACAGACCTTCTCACCGAGGGCGAGGGGGTTGGAAGTGTGAACGATAAAAATAAACGATAATGGTGCTTTGCAATTGTTTTATGGAATCCCAACTTAAGGTTCCCATATAAAAAGACTGTACGTATTATACGTTGTAATATTACTCTATCAGGTCACTCCGGGCTCAGATCATGCATTCCTCTGAACAGTCAAGTGTATCATATGAAATCTGGATCATGTCCTGAATCGTATCTGCTTACATTACTCATGGTGGATGAAATGCCTATCGTGTAACAGGGTTGACACTTTACCGTTTTGCACATTCTGGAATATATGCTTTCGTCCTCACCTCTGGATCTTGCAGAATATCGTACTTGCTTACACTTCAAATGACAGGGTTGGCACAAAGATATATTCGAAATACGCAATTTCGCTCCCCTGTTTGACAAAGTGGTGGCGGACACCAATGTTGGTCGTTTTGTTACTGTCTGAGAATTCCCAGTGAAATACTTACTTCTTAAGGAGAATCAAAATAATGGGACTGAAAACAAAGAATTGCACATCATTGGCCAAATACCACATCCAACCCATGCACTGGAAGAAAGAAAGAAAAGGCATCAAGAAACAGAGAGTACAAATTAAACAATTAGACTAGAGTTTGACAAAAATAAATTTTTCTTGCTCTTTCTAAACTGTGTGTCGTGGCATCTTAGTGTCTCAGTGATAATCTGTAGATGTTCGCAGAATTTAGTATAAGTTTGCTTATATTCCGAAAGATATTCTTCCTACGTCAGTTGAACTGCTGGGTTGACATTGTTCATTTTGATTGGCTAAACAAAAGGAATGTGTCGCGAAAATGTTTTCTTTCAAAAAGTATGACGCCAATGTAAAAAGTTTGGAAAGTTTGGCAAAGCTTTATTCAAAATCTTACCTGCTTATCGAAGAAGTTATTAATATACAGGAAATTTTGCCACCAATTGTGTCGGCAGTAGTTTTCTTCGACGCCATTTTCCGGCCAATAAGGGCCATTTCCCAAGTGTTGGAACAAAGTAATATGAACCATCATCACTAACATGTAAGTAGGGGTCAATCTGTGGAAAGAAAATAGCGGGTTTCAGATATCTATTGATTTCTACATTGTAAAGAGAAACAAATATTGGGTGCAAATATTTTCTTAGTTTTCTCTTTCCTTTCTTCTCCTCTATCTATCTGTCTCTCATCCTCTTCCTCTTAATTTGTCTTGACTGTCTACTTTGAGCCAACCAGAACAGCAATATATATAAGACATTGTGTATAAGGCTATATATATATATATATATATATATATATATATATATATATATATATATATATATATATATATATATATATATAAGGCACTGTGTATCAGGCAATGAGTATGTCAGTATCTTGCACGAATGAATCACCGTAGTTGGCGCATGTACCGGAACTAATTATCTAAAATCTTATAAAAAATTATCTAAAAAATTACCTGCATAAGATTTTCGAATCCTTGGTTGGTCCAACATGACCATAGAGACCAAAAAAGACGTTTTTTGAAAAAAACAACCAAAACACTTTTTAGATAGTGCCTGGTGGTGTACTCACGAAGATTTTCAAGGTTGTAGCCCCTAAAATGTGACTAGTAGTAGTACACATACACATACGAGCAAAGAGGGAAGAATCTGTAGCCCATTTGGCAGGCTTATCGGACTGAGCCTTCAGTGATTCGATATATATGTTTTATTCAAATCTTCAAAATCTGTGCGTGGCCCTAATGAAGATCGAGTCAAAATAACAAACCTTACATTTGTGATTTGAATTTCTGGGTCTTCACCAGAATCCTTGAAGGTCTGAAAAAGGTTGGGGACATTTCCTTACCTCCAAAAACGGTGAAAATAGAAATATAACCACTTCCTGATTCCGAATTCTTTTTTCATGGCTTTTAAACCGGAGTAAACCACCAACATTCCACTGCAAATATATGCAATAAAGTTTTGAAAATAAAATAAAAATTATTATACCGGTCGTCTCCTCTCATGGGCGTTTGCTGACACTTTTTCAAGGGTAGGAGAATATATTTCCGGGAGGGGAGAGGGACAAAATAATACATCCGGAATATATCAAAGCAGTGAGGAATAATACTATCTTTTTATATGGGTACATTAAGTTATGATTAGATAAAACAATCGTACTGCACCATCATCCTTTATTGACGATAAGGTTCCAACTTTCAAACCTCCTCACCCTCGGGAAAGGTGTGATCAGGAGAACAACCATACCTCACACCCAAAAGTTTGTTTAGACATTAATATTTGTTCTACATTTGGCATGTTTCAACAACTTCAAGACGATATTTCTCTAAATCCGGATTCTTACAGTCTATTGTTGTTGATTACTCTCTTACTTTTCATCCTCCAAAAAGAGTCCGACGAAAAAAAACTTTTCAAGAAACAATTTTGCTTCATAGAGCTGAGGCATAGCGAGGCTCTTCATGGTTAGAGGTATGTTTTCTTACTATTTTGACCAAAGATATTGCAACCGTTACGAAAAATAATGAGATTTCCGGCCAATAGAGAATTTCTGGAGCTCTGCACAGAATGGAAATCTATAGCTATTGACAGAATGGAAATAGTCTAGCTACCATTAAAATCCTTATTGTCTGAATGAAGATGTGATCAATGGCTTTTAGATAACGATGAAACATTCGTCAATTCAAAGATTTGAATTTTTGTAATCTATGCCACACAATAATCTGTGAAGGGAGGTAATCATAAGTAAATTATGTAATCGTGAGTGAAGGGAGGTAATCATTAATTGCTAATTTCACGTCGCTTTTTAATCGCCTTGAAAAAATAGCATTTTTAGATTGAATTGAAAAAAAAAGATTTATGCAATTTAAGACTAAAAGCTGACCTTAACAAAAAGAAACTGTCGACCGATACTGAAGCATTTCCGATGGCTTGAAATGAGAAGGTTTTCAGGTTTTTCACAAAGGCATAGTTGTTTCCTGTTGGAAATAAGTGAGAAAATAAATTGAATATATATATATATATATATATATATATATATATATATATATATATATATATATATATATATGTGCGTGTGTGTGTATATATATATATGCGTGTGTGTATATATATATATATATATATATATGCATGTGCGTGTGTGTGTGTATATATATATATATATATATATATATATATATATATATATATATCGAGAGAGAGACGGACGGTTATGAAAAGAACAAAATAGATATAGCAAGATTGTTAGGAACAGACTGAGATACATAGATATGCTCTGCTCGTGTTTAAAATCAGATTCGAAGCCATGGTTGAAAAAATAAGTATGGCTCCAGTGGTGGGAAAAGGGGAAGAGAAGTCATAGACCAACTCATTGCTATCGTTTCAGCCACTCAACTTTCTCAAAAGATTATTGAGAAGTCATACTAAAATTGGCAAGAATGGAGAACAATAGATGCCCATCGAAAGACATGTTACAGCAGAAGCGGTGCGTGGGATTGGCAAGCCCCGTTACGACGGCAGATGGTGCCAGGGTTGTTGAGGCACAATATACCTGAAGAACTCAGGAAAATCTTTAAAAAAAAACAACCTCCAAAAAGTCATTAAAAATATCTTTTGGAAAATGCTGGGAAATGTGCCGTCATTGACAGCCGATTGCTATCAATCTTCTGAGATTTGACTGGTTTACAAGAGCTCAATAATCAAGAATGGTTTGGAATCAATGAATATAAATAAATTCAGTTCCTGGGGTATTTCAATATCCCAAATATCAAGCAAGTATTTTGTAATATATTCAACAATGTGCAATTATTATAGAAGATCATTATAATACATGTCGATGCAACACTTCAAATTTTTTTTAGTCCAATGAAAACAAAGCACATGATCAAGTCATGTAAATTCAAGTATGCGTGCTATCAAGAATTTTTGATAATGAGTACATTTAAAAAGAGAATATTCGGCCGCGTCGGACAACTTTTCGGGGTTGGGGAATGGCTTGGCATTCAGCCATTAAATCTGTAGATAGTCCCTATTTACCCGAATCCCACGGGAACAAGACACAAGACGCAATTTCGGTTTAATGTTGGGATCCTAACACGCGAATGCGTGAGGCAGGAATCCTCAAAAATTCTCTTTATTTCTCACGACTATTGCAGCAAGGGCATAAAAGTCAGTGGGCGACCAATAGTTAATGAGTGATCAGGTCACAAAAATTTAAGTATACGTGTTATTAAGTGTTTTTTTACGATAAGGGAAGAAAATGGTAAAAATAGACCTACTCGAAACTAAAGCTCCAAAAAAATATGTGTGTCCAAGAATGATCCATGTCATACTGAAGAAGCGAATTCCATGGACCGGTGCCAAATTATCTTTTGGTAAGTCTGTATTCAAGAGTTTAGATGCGTTCTTGTACACCGAAAAACAAAGCAAGAACTTCCCCAGTCGACCTGTGAAATATAAAACCAATAGTTAAATTTTGTCTGGCATAAAGCCACAGAAGTTAGGCGCACATTGAGTAGATACAAGATCAATAGTCTCATAATGAAACGATACGAAATATCTTTTGGGTAATATCAATCTTTAAAGCAGTGCTCCCTAAACCCATGACCAAGACCCAAAGTCACAGGGGTTGAAGGATTTGATGTGAGAAAAATAAGAAATAAAAATCTCAAAAAATTTTTAAAGTAAAAAATAGTGCGAATATATTCACATCATAATATTTAAATAACTTATGTGATTGTCAAATACTGACTCATGATTGTGATGCCAAATTTGACCAGCAGAGTGAGATTCTTATTTCGGAGACCAATTGACATTGGAATTGCGTCAAATTTAGAAATTGGGTAGGGTTAGTGTCTGAGACAGATCTAGATTTATCACTCCTTCTGTCCAAATCTGCCAACCCCAACTCCCAATGATTTACAACGGAATGATTGCCTGGATATCGTATTTTTGTCTTCAATACAAAAAGATGCGTGTTGTTTGTCCCCAATCAAATCATTGAGATTCTGGAAGGGACAATTAGTTGAGAAAACAAAGCATCAACAAATGTATGAAAACCTCTAACGTATTCCAGTCTGTTAACCACTGATATTCATAATTTATCATTGAATTAAAGAAAGAAGTCAGTATAATCTATTGGACAAAACTATGTGAAATAACAGTGAAGTTATGTTTCGGCTTTGAGGATCACAAGGCCCCAAATCTTGTGTCTAGAGCAACTATTGAGAGTTGAACTCACTTTCAACAGCTTGGGAGTTATTCACACTGACAAATGGTAACATGAGGATTTGTCAAATTCCAAGAATTTTTATTTGAAATAGGTATCATTGCAATTTTGTGTACCTTCATAAAAGTGGACTTTCCAAAACGGTAGTTACATGGATCGTACAAATAACCGTTACTTTGCGTTATTTACTCACCGGGTTCTCTTGTCGGTTGCGTGGGTTCAAGCTTTGTCGTGTTTCTGTTTGGATTTGGTGTCTGCTTTATGTTGGTTATTTCAGCCTTGTTCCCGTCCGGATTTGGCGTTTGCTTTATGTTGGTTATTTCAGCCTTCATCACGTCCGGATTTGGCGTCTGCTTTATGTTGGTTATTTCAGCCTTGTTCCCGTCCGGATTTGGCGTTTGCTTTATGTTGGTTATTTCAGCCTTCATCACGTCCGGATTTGGCGTCTGCTTTATGTTGGTTATTTCAGCCTTGTTCCTGTCCGGATTTGGCGTTTGCTTTATGTTGGTTATTTCAGCCTTCATCACGTCCGGATTTGGCGTCTGCTTTATGTTGGTTATTTCAGCCTTGTTCCCGTCCGGATTTGGCATTTGCTTTATGTTGGTTATTTCAGCCTTCATCACGTCCGGATTTGGCGTCTGCTTTATGTTGGTTATTTCAGCCTTGTTCACGTTCGGATTTGGCGTTTGCTTTATGTTTGTTATTTTAGCCTTGTTCACATTCAGATCTGGCGTCTGTTGTATGGTTATTTCAGCCTTCTGCACGTCCGGGTTGGGCATTTGCTTTATGCTGATTATTCCAGCCTCGTTCATATTCGGATTTGGTGTTTGCTTTATGATGGTTATTTTGGTCTTGTTCCCCTTTAGATTCGGCATTTGCTTTATGCTGGTCATTTCAAAACTCTCAGGTCCCAATCGTTGCTTAGCAGGGACGCTGTTCTTTTGATTTTTGGAAAGTTGAGCGCTAGTGATGTCATAGAGCGTTCCAAGGATGAGAAGTGAAACGATGAGGCAACACACGGCACTTGAAACAGGATGAAAAATAAAACTGAAGATGAGCAAATAGGTTTACAGGGGTAGTAATAGTAAGTTTTTTATTGGTATTTGTCATGTTCAGTTAATCAAGGATGAGGGTCTAGAGTACTGAGCAATGATCAAATTCACGACACGATGGAATTGGCTGATGAGAAAAGCGTGTTGACAATTGTATTCAGTACGAGTCAATGTCAAGATTTTAATTATATACTAGACACTTTTTGGGAGGAATGTGACCAGAATTAAAATCAATTTTGAAGAACCAAAAAATTCGGGTTTCTATGCGTTTGCAAATGAATTCATAGATTAATAAGGGAGACTACTCTATAGTTGGCGTTTGATAATTGTCTCCCTTGAAAAATCAGTTATTCTTCATGTGGACAATAACACAGAGCCAACAATATCTTTATTGATACGTAAATCACTCGGATTCTTTATGTATTCTTTAAGTGAACGTTTTTAGGGGCATTTTAATTCAATATATATACATAAATACACACACACACACATATATACACACACACACACACACACACACACATATATATATATATATATATATATATATATGGCTGCAATTGCAATGCACCGTTTCAGCTAATCAGATGTCACAAACACATTAGAGGAAGAAAAAATTCAGAATAAATATGTATAGAAAATCCCCAGGAGTTACGAAAAAGCGTTAGCCGTTTGGATGTTTTAACGGCAGAATGTTTGAGGAATTCCTTTTGAATAGTCTTGCCGAGTGGTAGGAGAGGTGAAGAATGAAAAATAGTGGAAAACAACAACAGCAACAGCAACAACAACAACAAAAGTAATCAACAATAAAATTGAAAGTTATTTTTTATAGCAAAATCCCTTTCCAATGCATTCCTATAGTAAAATCTTTTTCCAATGAATTTCCACAGTAAAATATCTTTCCACTGCTTTCTATAGTAAAATCCTTTCCCAATACATTCCTACAATAAACTTCGTTTACAGTGCATTTTTATACTAAAATCCCATTCCAATGCATTCTTATAATTAAATTCCCTTTTCAATGCATTCTTGCAGTAAAATCTATTTCCTGTACATTTTTATAGAAAAATTCCATTCAGATGCATTCCTACATTAATATCTATTTCCAATGCATATCTATAGTAAAATCTCTTTCCAATATATTAGTATAGTAAAGACCCTTCCAATGCAATCCTATCATAAAATCCCCACCCAATGTGTTCTCATAGTAAATACTTTTCGAATGCATTCATGTAGTAAAATCTCTGTTTTTTTTCTCCTTCTGGCCTAAACTTGCAATCTTGAATTCTGGCAACTTACAGCGGAATGATTTCCTGGACGTTGTATTTCTGTTCTTCGTGACATACAAATGTTTGTTGTTTGTCTCCAAACGAAAACGGTATTGCAGAAGTCCCTGTGAATAAAAGCACAAAATATTCTTGATTTGAGGTATATGTCGAAATAAAAGCCCCATAAAAAATGAGAATTATGTAATGAAACACTGGAATTCATTTCAATTGGCGTAAAAATTACGAGGTGCAGAGAGGCCAAACATTGAAACACATTGAATTAAATCGTTCAGTTGAGTTCATTCTCCCGCTGAGGCAGTTTGTGTTCACTTTGTACTCGTTCCCTGGTCCCTAAAAGATGTCCGAAAATCTTAATAAATAGTAGTTCACCTACAGCATTTCTACTTACATTATATAACGTCTGCGTCACCCTAGTTCGAGAATTCTTCACTAAATGAGCCAAGGCCCACAGTCATTCAAATCTTCAGCTAAGCCCCCTGTAGGGAGACTGACAGTTCTGATTGCAAACAGTAGTATTTGAGAACAGTTGTAATTCCTTTGATCCCTTCGTGAAATCTAACATCAATTTGTTAATTTGTTAACATGTCGTTAGGTTCACCATAGTTAAGCAATGTCGAGCCTGGTCAGTACCTATATGGGTGGTCGTCTAGAATACCAGTTGCTGTAAGTCGTTGATCAGGCAGAAATCTCTCACTCAAACCACCCCTCTCTCATGGTCTGGGGGTAGGAGATTCGCGGTGTCTAAATTGGTTCATCCAATCATGGATAGAAGTCTGGGACGGCAGAGAAGACATGAGATCCCGATTTCGAAAGTTTCCCCAGAAAAACGTGAGTGGAACACATAAGGGCACATCAAAATGCATAAAAAGATGGTGACCAGACGATTCCGAAATGATAGAAGTCCTAACAAGTATCTTCCCATAGTCTGACACAGTAGCTACCACGAAAAAATGTTATGTAGATAAAAACTTTGGAAAATTACTCTAATTTGTTACATCTACATTCACAAATTTGTCTCTATATTTATTCGACTAATGATTAGATATATTTTGAGGCAAACTAATAGATTTAGGTGTAACATTTTATAGTATTTTTTCAAGTCTGTTAACAGAACATTCTTTTGAGTGTACTTTGTCATTCTTCATTGAAAAAAAAGTCTTTCTTTAGACCACCTTGAAAAATTTCTTTCAATTGTTAACGTAAATTTATTAGTATGTGTCGAAGAAAATTTCTGATTCAATATGATAAATATTACTTTATCTAGATAAACTTATAAATGTACGTGTAACAAATTAGAGTCATTTTTTTTCAAGTTGATGTGTGTCAAAAGACATGAAACCCAAAGAAGAACCACTTACCAGCATCATAAAGATATTTTATATCAGACACAGTACAGGAATCTGGGATGCAAATCCCAATTTTCAGTAGACCTTTTGGGTTCCACTGGAAAACAGAAAAATGAGGAAAATTCTATTCATGATAAGCGGACGTGAAAAAAGCATCACTCGATTGGCCAACTGATTTTGTACTGTTTCCCTCGACTGTTTTATTCGTTGAAGAGTTCAGAAAAAAAGATCTATGATCAAGTGAAGAACACAAAGAACGAAAGAAATTATAAATACAGACTTCCTTCACTTGGGAACCAATTCTAACATTTTTCTCCTCAAATACGCCAGAAAAATGGTTGTTCGTGTGAAAGGGAATTGCCGTATATTTTGGCAGATAAGACGACCATTTCAAGAAGAAGAAAACATATTTAGAAAAACAAACTTATATTGAAACACATTCACAATAAGGAGAGCGTGGTCTTACCTTAAAGGTATTCTTCTGCCTAACTGCTTACTCCAAAATTACATTAAAAGTAACAAACAAACCTATTATTTTAATTACTTACATATGTGTAAATAAAGAAAGTGAATTATCAAATTTAAAATGAAGGCATTTAGTTTCAGTACGCTGCACAAAGTCTCCCAATAAAGGCAGCAATTAACGAATGATTTTAAAGATTAACCAACTAAATCGGATAACAACTAGTAGGGATCGCTGACAGGTGAGATCATTAAAATAAAATGTTCTAGTAAGCAGACGAGTTATCTGCCCTTGGCTAATTATTCCATATAATTTTGATCCTGCTGGTGATGACGGGCCGCTACTGCTAGGAAATGAACCCTCTCTATTCCAACACTCTTTTGAAAGTAAGGTCTGACCCTTTTTTATCTTTCTCTCTCTCTCTCTCTCTCTCTTTCTCTCTCAATATTTCTATCAAATCAAGGACATTTCCCTTCTAAAAAAAGCATCCTCTCTACCATGACCAATTCTATCCAAGAAATTGTGGCATTGCTTTGATTTTTCCTCTATAGAATTTCAACATCCTTGATTATACATATACGAACAAATTCTCACTGTCAGCATCCTTTAGTTAAGTTCCTTCTTCTCCTGGGCTCATTCAAGAACATTCTATTTGAACTAAAAAATTTAGTACGTTTATTTTCTCACTGTGAATTTCATTTATCATGAATGTACGCTTCTGTTTTATCAAATCCTGGCTTTTTATTATTTTCTCTCTGACCAATTCCTTTGAATAATATTTACTTTTGTAACTGGTACAGCGAAAACAACTTTTCTTTGTTGAATTTTATTTCAGAAAAACTGCGATGGCTTTTTGCTTTAAAAAGAACAAATCGAATCTTGAGAAATATGCAGACATAGGTTTTAAGAAATTGTTGGAGGCTAAGTTATTGGTTATTCTACAACCGTACCAGAAAGATTTGAGTTGAATTGACTCTCCAGCCAAAATTGAGAGACTAAGAGGTAAAGCCGTAAAAATCAGACAGAAATTGGGGTCATGTCTTATCTAAAGGTCGCCTTAACTGCCGAAATATACAGCATTCAAATTACAAGAATTGAATATATATTATAATTTATAACAATTATTCTGTCACACTAAATAAGGATATTTTGCGTAATTACTTCAAGAATGATCATCCCTAAACTGTCGTTATCTCTATTATAAATGATTCGGAAATTATTTAGCAGGTAATGTATTACATCGTGTTAAATAAATGAACAAAGTAGTTTTATTCTATTTAATGTGACCTGGTTGTCCCTTACATTCCCAAGAGATTTTTTTTCGGATACTATATTGCTTTAGACTTCCACCCTGCAGTATACCTTCACGAAAGTAACGGATATTTCATTATATAAAATTTACTTATCTTACCAATTAAAACTTTCGATTTTAGGTTATGGTACCATTTAGCGAAGTACGACGTATGAAATTCTTGAGCTTTCGATTTATCGTTCAATTTACCCCAAACAAACTGAAATATGAGATTAGATTTAAATAAAAGGGGTCGTTTGTTTGTTTTTAATTTCTAGTTTCATTTACTGCACAAAAGTATTCATTTAATAAAGTTGAATTTAGAGTTTTAAGGCTTTTCAAAGTTCACCTTCGATGATGAATCAATCGACATTTTTCTTGGGCCAAACGTCAGTCGCTAAATGGGCTAACGATGACACCTAAACGCTGACACCAGAACGTCAACGCCAACTCAAGTAATAAACAATAATTAGCAATGTGCATTTCTCGTCTATTACGATTACGTCATCAGTGACGTCTAGTGACGTAATTTGATAGAAATAGAATTTTATGTTACGTCAATTGTATCTTCACTTGATTTTACCTTTAGATTACTTGAATATCCAGGAAATATTGATCATAAACAAAAATATGTTATACGTACAATGCATTTGAATAATTACACGATTACAGACGTCATTTCTTGACGGCAAGGTTATACGAGTAAAAATACCTATCATTATAGTTTGGAAAAATGTATTAGTTAACAAGGGGCGCTTAGTAGTAAGTTAATCAAAGATGGACTTTTCTTTATACAAATTATAGTTTGCCTTAAAAATAAAATCGGAGAGATCTAGTTGAAGCCCACGATTATAAATGAATGTAATCAAAACATATTGTTGTGTAAGAGATATTCACCCATGGCTGAATATAACAACATTTGAAATGACAAGAATATTCAGTGAATGCAAAAATTAACCGATACATTGCAAAAAGCATTATCTAACAAAACCACCTCGTTATAAAACTGCTGACAACCATTGGAAACTGATTTGATAACCTAAAGAATGTGACAGTCGCTGAGATTCTCCCAAAAAGGAAAAAAAAATATTGGTAAAATTTATCATTGTTTTTTAATATTTCGGATTATTTGTCAAAATGATATGTTTTTATTCCTTATATAATTACATGATTATCCCAATAAGTTTCTGATTTCTGATAAACGCAATTTTTTATGATTCAAAACGAAAACGAAGTCCCTGTCGAGGAAGTGAGTGGAGTTTTATGTCCAACTTACCAAACTGGTTAATCTCGGGATGTGAATACCAATTTGACAATATTTTGGATTGAACCACTTATGTCGTCTGTGAACGCCGGCTCGAAAGGATTCATAGACAGATGTCAGGTTTAGACATTCATCGTAAGAGCCGGGAAAAAATGTATCCCCCTGCAACAGTCCACTGGGGGGCTTTCCGAACGAATCAATCACTGTAAAACAGAAATAAAGTATAGGGTATTTTATAAATGACGCAACCCGGGCTGGATTAGGCTCAAAATGTCACAGAACACGAATCATTACCCCGTGCCTTATGTGTACTTGTTTAACACTGTTGTAAGACATAAAACCCATTGAAGAAAATTACATAAATTACATTAACAGATATTGGAAAATGATTGTATGAAATGACATGAAATTTTATATATTATATATTTAACGTTTAAAGCTGTAAAGCTTTCTAGATCACACACACACACACACACACACACACACACACATATATATATATATATATATATATATATATATATATATATATATATATATATATATATATCCAGGCCATGGCCTACTTGCCCCCTAATAAATTTGCCCTGGGGCCACTAGAGTTTGCCTCATGGTTAATGCAGTACTGGATCTAAGGGATAAGAAGGTAAGATTTATCTACACGTATATCTACAATATCAGTCACGTCGCACGACTTTACTTAAGAGACCACAGTACTTAGAAGTTGAAATGCGCTAGCCTCATTCGAGCAGCTATTACTTGGTGCTGTGTCAGCTACATCGTTTTCCAATATAATGGAACATCTAATGAAAAAAGTACGAACCTGCATCCAGATTAAGAGAAAAGACTTTCAGCATCTTTTGTGAAGTTAAAATTTTTGTGTAAGAAGCAAATTTTTGTAATCGTTGTGTCTTTTATAAATATATTTTTGATTTAGAATAGCTTTGATACAAGTTATCGAAAAGCCAGTAGCATCCTTTTTCAAACACCCTGGATATATTTTGTACAAAAGTGTTCAATGTTTAAAGGTCGTAGTGAAATATGAAAAGCAACAGGAAGCAACGGGAAACAACGAGAAGCGAAGTGGACATTCATTACCTGTTACAACAATTGCTCTAATCAATGAATAAGCAAACACCTACCCCTAATCCCAAGCCCATTCTGATTTAATTAATCATCCCAAACCTCTGTACGAAAGGCGAAAAACTGAGATGAGAAAATTGATCAAAAAATTTTGCTTTGGTGTCAGAGATTTCCAAATCCATTGTTTATTTTGGAACAATGTCCAATGATTTTAAAATCTTTTATTTAGTTTTTACTCTCCATTCAGTGATGTTGTGCCCCTATACTCCCGGTCCCAGTCGTTCAAACCAATCCTCAATCACCAATACGTTGTGTTCAAATACAGATGGACGAAGTCTGAGCGCTATTATCGAAACATCGATGAAAGCTGGAGGCGGGTGCAGAAAGTAATCATTAGACAGGAACAGACGTTATCATCATCAGTCTTTCAACGTCCGTCGTTGGACATAGACCTTCCCCAGGATTCGCCACACTTCTCTATCGTGGGCGTCAAGGAGTCAGTACTTTCTGAATTTGTCTAACTCGTCTCTTATCTAATATCCTACCGGCCTCGGTTGTGCATTTGATCTCGGGGGATCCATGTCGTGAGTCGCGATGTCCATCGGTTGTCCGCCATTCTTGCAACATGGCAAGCCCACTGCCATTTGAGATTTTTAATGGATTCTATAATGTCCCTGACTCCGGTCTTCTTCCGGATATTCAATAACAAATCATTTATTCGAAGATCAAGTTGATATTATCGTGTTCTGTCTGATGCAGAAGTTAACATGGTACAATACTTCAAAAATCTGCTTCATGTCAGGATTATAGCTTTCTCATGGGACGAAGAAGGAAATATCTGCTGTCACTGCTGGTAGCCTTACAGGGTTTCAGCCTGGAAAGTTGGAGCAAATTTTGTCTCACTCTGTAGTCTAAAGTTTTCGGTTGGACTTGTATAAGTTTGCACCTGGCTCTTAATATTACTGCTAGTACAATACTTCTTTGTCTCTCCAACTCAAAGATGTAAGTCTCGGAGATTTAGATGGCGGCTGGTTTCAGAACTATATAGGTACCAAAGTCGGTTTCTTTTATGGGTTGGGTCTGACAAATTGAAGAAGAGAAATTCAACATTCCTGTCTTTATCTCTGATTACTTCTATTTCAGGGTACATCTGGGTTTTGATATCCTATTTACTGAACAAGATTTCCATTTCACTCTATCGTCTCGAAATCAATGCAACAACATGTCACTTGGATTCTGATAATCTCAGTGCAGGATATAGTTCCATTTCTGCTTTTAATCTTTCAAAAGCTTTCTCTGCTACTCTTTCTGATAGCGACTTTCGTTGTTCGTTTATCAAATCTCAATATAAAAGTAGATATTTTGATAACCAAACTGTCATACACCCAGCAATCCAGGCTTATGCAATCTGTTATATAACGCTCAATGTAACACTTATGTACTTATAAAATTGTAAAAACTCACTTCACCGATTCTATTCTCTGCTACACCTTGGCCGATTGATTCCTCGGTCATCATCAGGTGTATAATTCGCCATAACAATCTGGAGAAAAGGTTTGTCTCTTTACTCGAACCTGATGAAGACTGAAGAATGGATTGGCCAAAATGTGCCGAAAACATCAAAGATGGAAAGAAGAGAATATCCAAAGAAAATTTGGAAAATATGGCAGCGTTGAAAGATGAAATTCCAATCTTGATGTTTGAGTTCATGTGAATTTTTTTCTTACCTATAGCATTCTGTAGGCAACTTCGTTTGCCGTGCAAAACTTTTGAATTGACACTGCAGGCGACTCCAATTACAGAACGATAAAGTATTTGTAATTCGCAGTAGCGTCGCCATACCAATTTCAGTTATACATGAACAAACAGACAAGTTATAAGGTTTTAAAGTTTCTAAGTGCACAAAATCTTGGCGCCCTTGAAAAAGAATTCAGAATGCTAATTGTTAAAGGCCTATATAGGAACAGAAAGAGGTTCGGAATCAGTCAGGGGCATGCTGAATGGGGGATGCATGGGGTGCTGCAACCCTCAAGTCTCTCTCTGTCGGCAAATTTCTTCAGGGGAGGAGATATTTGATCCATACTTCCAAGGCGCCTTGGTGAAACAGCAATATTGCCTTTAATTTCCCGAAAATGTGCCATGATAACCAACTGAGGATCCTCTGAAGGAAAATTCACTAATGATTTTGCCGTAAGTGCAGAAACAAATGAATGTTGGATTTCATAGTATGATCGTTCTTACAGCAATAATTCTTACAGTAATACATTAACTGTATAACGACGGGAAATCATTTAAAATAAGAGTTTCTATATGACATAATGCGATTTATAATCATTCTGTCGGATCATATATACCCATCTCTTAATAATAATAATAATGATAATAATAATAATAATAATGAGGATAATAATAATATATGTACACACACACACACACACACACACATATATATATATATATATATATATATATATATATATATATATATATATATATATATATATGTACACACAGTATATGTGATACAAATCAGGCTAGCAGTATAACATAATATAATAATATATCAATAATATAAAGCCACTTCTGAAATACAATGGATTCATTTCATTCGCCTGATGAGGCCTGAAGAGGGTAGAAACATGAGCTAGTTTGTGTAGCGAATCCACAATCTACTATATATATATATATATATATATATATATATATATATGTGTGTGTGTGTGTGTGTGTGTGTGTATAAATATGTACATATCTATATATATATATATATATATATATTGGTGTGTGTGTGTACAACATCTCAGAATATATAAAATTTAGTCGATTTTAGTTATTTGTAAAGACAGTTTTCGCTATAGATAACGAACCATGCTTAGTAAAATTTCTCCCCTTACAAGACCTGCATGCCCACTTCGCCAACAAGTAAGCGACCTGCACCCCTCCTCCTGAAATCATCACATACGCCCCTGGTCACAATCGCAAGGATAGAATATCAGCAAGAATAAAACGACATCACTTACTTTTTATTGCCCACATTTCCTTCGAGATAAGCGATAAGAAAATGATTTTTATATCTGTACAGCAATTTATCGAAACGTTCGGACTGAGCCAAGTGCAGACGTTCTTGAGTGAAAAATGACGGACAGCGTTCAATAGTAACGGATTCTCCGAGTATTTGCCAAAAGTTTGTCGATGGTAATCCAAATAATCTTTGGGATTCAACCAAGTTTGCAAATCAAGGATGGGGGTTGTGAAGTTATCGACAAAATTTTGATGGAATCTGGCTTCAACCATACCGACAAGTTCGTCATAATGAGGGATATTTTGCAGTCGGACTGTCCCTGAAGAAATGAAGATGATCAACAGAGAGGCAAGACGAATAGCAACCATGTTCTATTTGCTGCTTGGTAGTCTCTCGACAAAAATTGTATTTCCTTTTTTTCCCTTTTTGAGCATCAGACACCGTTCTACCTTTCTTTAAGCAGAAATTCTCTTCCTATCGGGAAAACGTCCATCAGTCATAGACCACGAAAATCTGTCGACTGCTTCAAATTCAGATTTTTTTAAATTAGATTCATAAACTTATCGGTTCTGGTTCAAAGGTGTTTTTTGTTTTTCTTTTTTAGCATTAATCACTGATCAAGCTTTCTTGTCCGTGATGACTTTGAACTCTACCGTCAGCACAAAATTGTTTATTGCTGGCACTATGGAGGTGGGTGGTGCACTTTCTCCTTGATTGCACTAAATTTAGTCAGCACGAGTGGCGTAAGGGTTAATGAGACAATAAAGTTGACGAACCGAGATCACACTCCGGCCGAGGCTGTTGATTTTCACTTCACGTTTGGAAAGACATGAATCTACCTCTTGTCCTTCAATAGGGTAAAATAACAGGACAGACTAGGCTATCTAGCCTTGGGAGGCGACCAGTTCAGGTGAGGGACAACTCTGAATTTAAAACCAGGAGCTGCAGTCGCAACCTCGTTCTGGCAACTCTGGCGACGATACTGCTACCAATTTGCATCGACCCTTTCCCTTTCCTTCAACATTTGGGCGCGAAAAAACCTGCTGCATGGGCAACCAACTGTCTTCCATAGTCTGTGCCTCGGAGAGACTTTCAAGGTGTGGATACATATGAAACGATTAATTTTACAATTCAAGAACGACTGATTATCCAAAATCGACAGTCTGTTGGATGGACTGGAAAAATGGAAAATATCAAATGGCATTAACACAGCAACTGTAAAAAATGATGGGATTATCTACATGTCGACAAATTATATAAATATATATTTTAGTGACAATGTATTTATAGCAAACAAAAAAGCATAACTCAAATGAAATTTATATTTTATATTATATTTTCTGTTTGTTAATGATTTAAAACAATAAGGCGACCGTATTACATTAAAAAAAACGAATTTCTTTTTTTAATATGAAAAGAATATCAGTTTCATTCAAGGAGAATCAGAGACGCCTATATTCAATGAAATTATTTTCAGTGTTACGACTGAGCAACTAGTAGCAGCAGTAGTAGAAGCAGTAGTACTGTAGATACGAACACAAAAACACATGTGCTTCAACCTTCCTTTTTTCTGTATGTTTTAGTGTGAGAAAAATCAAACAAGAAACAAAAAAGTGACATGGTCTTTTACATTATAAGATTTCATCCAGATTGATCATTTCTGTATTTATTCTGCACGCACAAAGATGGAAGCCAAGTAGTCACATACAATTAGCTGTACATTTTTTGTCGTGAATTATTTGTGTTTCTGGATTTATTATTAGATCTTGTTGGTCTTATCTTTTATATGAAGCAGTTTTTTTTCCAATTTTCATAAAACAAAATTGTGCAATCCTGATTGAAACTGGAAACTATGTTTGTTCAATTCCTTGAAAAGGGTTTTGCTGTAATCATGTGGATAAGGCTTGCAAAAAAGGGAGGTAACTAGTATAGATACAATCATTATCAACCGCTGATGACTAATTATGGCACAAATGAAAGCAGCAAACTCGACCAGTTGAAACTTTCATCAAATTCAACTTCAAAGGACATCATTCGGAGTTAGGGTTAGTGTTTAGGATCAGGGTAAATGTTTAGGGTTGGTGTTAGGGTTGGGGTTGCCATTGATAGAAACGATCGAATATTTTTTTCATATTTGTAACAATGAAATGAATATATAGTTGAAAAATGATCAAATAAATATTCTTAGTCCTCAAAAAATACTTTAATCCAAAAACACGTTTTTCAATAAATGAAGCAGAAGATATTGAATGTGTCTTTTATCTTCCTGAGAAAGGGGACTAACCATGCATGTACAGTATGTGTCATCACTCTAGCAGATTTTTGATCTGGGGAATAAGACTTGTTGCAACTGTACCCTGTTGTAACTGTCCTAGTCTCCTCTAATTACGCATTACTGGATCAACCGTGAAGCTGAAGGAAATCCTTGAGATGCAATATTGGTGATGTTACGACAATCTATTACCAGGAATTTCAGGAAGTACGCTGCCATTTAATATTAAAAAGAAAATTGCCGACAAAGGGTAATAACGCTTATTCCCTGAGCTCTTTCGTTCAGGTGTCCCCTCAAGTCAGCAAAGTCCCCTTTCAGGGTCTCCATCATCTGCATCAACTGATTGTAATGTCCTCCCATTATCCATTGGAAAAGCCTAGAGTTTTTTCCCCCAACGTAATTAACGTTTTACGCATTCATCGTGTACAGCGTCTTTACTTGTTACCTCCCTTTTCTTTGCGAAGCTTATCCAGACAATCATCCTTTTCATTTCATAATATATTGTATTTAAATCCTGTTGTATATAATCGTATGAATATCCACCAGTATGCTAGGAAATAACGTTCAGGCGAAGCATTCTCTTTCACTACTAATGTGTCAGGGCCAAATCGCGTGGGAGACATCGGTTCTCGTATGGACACCGAAGTTACACTACGTCGAGTCTGGTCAGAACCTAGAACCTGTAAGTTGTAAGCAGCCGGTGACCGTGTAGAGAGCCTCCTGTGGCGATCCCATTGATCCCCCTATGGTTAAACGATCTCTACGTCAAATAAACGAACAAAATGCCCCTCTCCACTAGTCCCACCTGAATCTTCTGACTAGCCCTGCAGCGAGCAACAAGAAATAAGTGAATAATTGACATTGTGGTCCAATTGTAATCTGTTTATCATCTCAATCTTTAATCATTCGTGGCCAACAACCTGTTACCTCTATATTTAGTTCCAGGGGTTCCGTTCCCCGGAAAGCCTCATTGTACTCAAACGGGTAGGGTATTCCTCGATGCATGTGGGAAGTTTTCATACGTCTTCACTTTTTTCTTTTGTCTAGGCAGTGTTTAAACATGATGTCCACGAGAAAAGATTAGTGTATTTGGAAAGCAGTCTGTGGAGTTTGGACCCCCCTAAATTCCCCTGAGTCATCATCACAGATAATGCCCTTCTTATCAGCGAAATATTGTTTGTTATGATCTGCGTATAAGATGATAACACAGGACAAAAACAGATTCAATGCTTGAATTTCAACTTTTTAAATATTTTCTCTCATGATAAAAAAAGATGACTTATTGTAACTATCGTGTTTGAGTTAAAAACCAGTGACGTCATGCACGAATATCAGTGACACAGTGATGTTCACAAAAACTGATGACGAATTCACTTCCACTTCTAAAGCCCAACTTGGTCGACTTGTTCTGCTAAAGTTTGCAAATCTCATTTGCAGGAACGACAAATAAAGGAGTCGAAATGGGACGCATAGTTTTGGAATTATATTGTATGGAGAAATGAATTCTGTTTTGTTTGCCTTTTAGATTTAAATGAAGCAACAGAGTTTGACCCTGGCGTAGCCAACCTTATCCACTTTATAATGCCTCTTTGAGGATCTCTAACTCTACACAATATTTACACATCGACTTCAAAACGAATACAACATTTTTAAAAAACATTTAAATGTACATAAATACCGATAGAGGCTAATGGTGGTTGAATGACAACCACAGATTCTTGACATAACTTGTGTTGATATCACCAACCAGAAGATTGAAATCACAAACCACAACTTCATCCGTTCTCGCCACCTTCCGACACTTAACCAATGGAAAGTGTTTAAAAAATCAAACAAAAACGATCTAAAAAAGAATTTTATGAAATTCATATTTAATTTTTTTTATTTTTATAAATTGACGAATCGTTTATTTATTAATGAAAAATCTGTGTTTCAAAACAAAATTTGAATTTAAGTACGTCTACTACGGAAAATTTATCATAAAATGTATTTTGCTCCGGCAATTTGATATCAAAAAACTTTTTATATGTCTGTATAATCTTTTGGATACTTATCGATAGCAATCCACTGATATATTTTTAGTTTTTGTCCTATATTTTCCGATGCTTTTTTTCATTTATATTTTGTTCGTAAAACTCACTGGACTTGAAAGATACTTGAATTTTAAGGAATTTAAAGAAAATTATTATTTGAAATATATTCTCAAAATATTTTTTCATTATTCCAATATATAATTCGATTATGCTATAAAAATACCATTTTCTCTCTATAGCATAATTATAAAAAATTAAAAAACGAAATTTATGGAAAATAGATTATATTTATTTTGAAGTAAAGAAAATATTTCAGATTATATTTTTAGCATTAAATTGACTAAAAAAATGGATAAGTAAGAATTTTTTGGAGACAAATTTCGGCAGTCCCAGTAGAGATTAAGATGTACTGTTTACATACTATACAGATCCTTTGAAACTTTATACGTAAAAAAAAAATTGGGGGCCACGGAAACACACTGTACAATATGGCCATCGGGGAGTTCTTATGGTAGATCCCAACAACGTCAGCGCGCATTTTTTTCTTTTCTTATTAATTTTTTAACTTTGGCCTTTCCGATTGAAGGAACCACTTTACAGCTTCTCTTTAACAAATCTGAATTGCCTTCATCATTACCCTTACGCTTTGGGACTATCATTGACTGAAACTTTTTATGAATTGTTTATTCCAACGGTTGGTCAAAAATATCTGAAACTGCAGGAAACGAAACTTCGGATACGAGGGATCAAGCTGTATTATTTACACACGAAAGCAATTATCAACACCATCCCATGGCTAGGCAGTACTTGCACGAATACCACCAGGGGGAAACTTATGAAGTAGAGAGAGAGACAATCAGACTGAGATGGACTTTATCGTATTATGTAAAAGCCGATGTCCCTTTTTTTGTTGGTTTCTGTCACGCTAAAGCAACAGAAAGAAAGAAAAGGAGTGAGTAAAGCTTGTTTCTACATGTTACCATACGCTAAATCATGGTGAGAAAAAATAGGCATCTCTGATTTTTTTATGAGTAAAATCGATGTTCTTTATTTTTTGTCCAGTTCTATTGCCCTATTGTTTGAAAATTATGGAAAGCAGAAAATAAGAATAATTGTAGAAAAGCGACAGAAAAATATATTACGTTTATAGTATGCATTTTTTTTGTTATTTGCAAACGTGGTAGCTTTCAAAGCTATCTCAGACCGCATAGCCAGCGTCACCATACAACTCTCAAAGAGGTACATGCTAAATGTCATCCAAGTCTACGCTCACACTTCGCAATCAACCAGAGAAGAAATAAACAACCTCTATGATGACTTGAACCCTTTATTACAAGGTAACAAAAAATACTTCAACATCATCATGAAAGATTTCAATGCACAAGTAAGACAAACGAACGCTACGTTGGAGAATTCGGATACAAAAGACGGGAGAAGAGAGGGGAACACCTTGTAAACTTTGCAACCGCAAACGGCTTGAAAATCATGAGTACATTCTTCAAAAAGGAACCCAATAGAAAATGAAACCAACCATGAAACCAAAAACGAAAACAGACTACATTTTAATGGACAAAAGCCACACCATCAAAGACATTCAAATTCTAAACCAAGTAAACATAGGAAGCGACCATAGAAATGGTAAGGTATAAGATGCAAGTAAACACCAATAAAGAACGCAGAAGAATGTTCCACACCAAACTGCAACCGCTAAACGAATCAAATGAACTCACCCAACCCTTCAAGCTGGAATCGAAAAACGGATTTAAAACCCTTACCGATGAAAACGACAAACATCGACGAACTCCACAGCAAAATAACAACCTCTCTAGTAGAAGCTGCCAATATGTTAAAACCAAGAAACACACAGACCATCAGCAAAATCTCGGACGAGATCAGGAAACTCATTGAAAGGCGCAGAAACCTTAAAGCACCACCAACAACACCGGGGAAAATAGAGGAAGCCGAATAAAATAAACAATAAAAAAACAAAGAGAAGACAAAAGAAGATACACGACAGCAATCATCGAAATCACTCTCGAATTACAACGAGGCTTCAGGACAATAAACAAAGCTCTCGGTATAGGACAGAAACAAATAACTAGCATACTCGAAGAGGACGGAGGCATAACAACAGACTGAGACAGAATTGTCGAACGCACCCAAAAATTCTACCAAAATCTCTTCTCTTCAGGACATCGGCAACTAAACAACGACCAGGATACGCAAGACGCTGACAATCAGTTCGAGGACTTCCCAGAAGTTACACTATGGGAGGTAAAACAAGCTATCAAACAAACAAAAAAAGGAAGGCTTCTGGACCAGATAACATCACCATCGATCAACTCAAGAAAGCTGGTAAGATCATCTACAAAAAAACAAATAGCTAATCCGTTCAACTTGTGTCTAAAACAGAGCAGAGTTCCTAAAGACTGAAACACGGCCATTATAATGCCTCTACATAAAAAAGGAAACTCCAAAGACCTCAACAACAACAGACCTATAAGCCTACTCAACTGCATTTATAAACTGTTCACAAAAATCATCACCAACCGGATTACTAAAACACTAGATGAAAACCAACCACGGGAACAAGCTGGATTTAGAAGAAGCTACTCAACCATGGACAATCTCCATTCAATAAACCAGCTGAAAGAGAAAGCAGCAGAAAACAGAATGCCACTTGCTGTAGCATTTATAGACTTCAAGAAGGCATTCAACTCTTTAGAAATTCCCATCATCATGAAGGCTATCACTCTACAAGATGTAGACCCTGTGTACGTACTGCAACATATATACAATCACAGCAACTCCTTTATCAGGCTACATAAATACTCTGACCCTTTCGAATTTCAAAAAGGAGTAAGACAAGGCGATACCAGCTCACCCAAACTCTTCACAGCCTGCCTCGAGATGATCTTCCGTAACCTGGACTGGGAAAATAGAGGAATTAAAATAGACGGTGAATGTCAAAGCAACTTCAGATTTGCAGACGACATTACCCTTTTTGCAGAGAATCTATACGACCTCGAATTAATGCTAGATGAACTAAATGAAGAAAGCAAAAGAATCGGCCAACCCATGAACTTCAGTAAAACAAGAGTCATGTGCAATAATCACATCAAGAATAAGGACATAACTGTCAAAATTGAGGATGCAAAACTGGGGAAAGTAGACCACTACATGTACCTAGGACAACAAATCTCTATGAAACCCACAAAAGAAGACGAAATCAAGCAAAGAATCACCCTCGGATGGCAAGCCTTCGGCAGAGCAAGCTCAACCTTCAAAGACAAGACGATCTCAAAAATCCTGAAAAGAAGAGTATACAACCAATGCATTCTCCCAATAGTCACTTATGGAGCTGAAACATGGAATCTAACCAAGAACAGACTCGCAAACTGAGAAGCATGCAACGTGCGCACGAGAGAATCAAGCTCAATCTCACATGGAGAGATCACAAGACAGCACAGCATATCTGGAAGAAACAGGGATCCAAGACATCATAGAATCTATTAGAAAACTCATATGGCAATGGGCAGGCCATGTTGCAAGAACGAAAAACAACCGATGGACATTACGACTCACATGAATTCCTAGAGACCAGATGCGAAACCGAGACCGACAAAATACAAGATGGAGAGATGAACTAGACAAATTCAGAAAATACTGGCTCTGCGACGCCCATGATAGATAATTGTGGCGAATCATGGGGAAGGTCTATGTCCAAAGACATACGTTAAAAGATTGATAATGATGATGATAATGATGATGATATCAATAAATGGGTATGGTTGACTGGTTTTGTGTGTCGTACGTATAGGCCACATTTATGGAGCTAGAGGGTTGAAATTTGAAACATTATTATGTCAAGATAAATGTACTTTTTTTTGTTTTTCGAAAACCTCCCCAACATGGCGATTGGTCAATCTGCAATGAACGTTTATGCCAATTAGTCCCTGGGATATTCATGTCGGTGTTTTGAGAATTGGAACTTTTTAGTGACCACGGCCCAACAGAAGGTGTCAGAAGCAACTTATTCATCAATCACTCACTTTTCCCATATTTTTTTTATTGATCATCCCCAACGCAGCATGTTGCCAAAATACGTTGGTCACAAGACGGTTTTAATTTGGTAACATGTTTGTTTTAATTCATCAATACGTAATCAATCCTGTAATTCTTAATGTCAGTAAATAAATAAAATGTTAAATTTTAGATCACATTTGTTTCTAGAGATTACTCTCACTATCTTCTATCTATCAAAGTCAAATAAGTAACCATCGTCTTCAATATTGCTAATTTAGCGCTTTTCGGACTAAATTCGGCGCTTTTTTGTTTCAGCAGTGCAAGAGAGCGCAAGGTTAGCGCGGGCGTGCACAAACATTTTGGCTATTTTAGGGTGTATTTTTGGCAATTTTAAGAAATTTTTGGTGTGTTTTGGCGATTTGTTTTTGTTTTTTTGTTTTTTTTTTTGGTTTTCCAATTTAGCGCTTTCTGAAACTCAACTCAGCACAAAAATAGTTTTTGAGTTCGCATCACTGATTGTGTTTCGATAAGTATCTAATCTAGTCTTGCAAATCTGCGAATGAAACACCTCATTAAGTGCCCGACAACTGTGCCAGGTTAAGCAAAACTTAATATTTGATCCATCCAGATAAGATTATAGTCCTGCTCGAGCCGATTGATAGGGTTTACTCAGTATTGTTTGTACCTGTCGCATGTTACTTGAAAGGGATGAACACCGCTATGGTGGGTCCAGCATGGTACCTTGACAATCTGCTAGATCACAGAATAATTGGATTTATAGCCAATCGTATTTGAAAGCCTTTAGAATTCAATCCAAGGAATATAATTCTCCAACCATTGTAACTATTCCGTTCAGTTGACCACAACCCAGGGATGTCAGATCAAATCAAATCAAGTTGATTTTTCTATATTTATCCGATGGAAATCAGCAATAGTTTGTTTTATGTTTTTTTAATTTTTCATATTTAATGTTTTGTTTTAATTTTTTTTATATATATATTTGATGTTTTTAGCCATAAAGTTAGCTTATAATGGAAAAATTAGCCGAGTTTAGCCATTTTTGAAGGGTCTGTCAACGAATCACACTACAGAGGAAAAATACTTTTCCTTAATTTTCATTATTATTATTATTATTTGTTTTTTTTTTTAACTTAACAGAATTTTAACCGAAACATTTGCTTTGAGAATATTCTTGGAGTAGAATACAGAATTTTCTTTCAGCAAATCAACTACAAATCTGGCAAATTTATTAGAAGTAATGTACAATTTTTATTAATAATTTATTCTGGAAACTTAGCATATAGTTATATAATTTGATAATTAGGCTTTAAAAGAGTATAAAACATTTTTAGCTATAAAGCTAGCCGAAAGTGGAAAACATTTATGAGATTTTAGCTATTTTTTAAAGGATTTTCAACCGGAAAGATTAAATTTGAGTAGGCAACATTGCCCCAACCACGGGGCCACGGACCGGTATCGGGCCGCAAAGCTGAGAAGAAATTATATGAATTGGTGATATTTCTTTGTAAAATAAAAGCAAATTTATTTTTTAGATCATGATAGAAAAGTCGTTCATGAACTCATCTGAAAACAAAACTGAGTGTATTTGATAACTTATATGACTTATAGTTAGTTGGCTTATCTATATTCCAGGCGTGATTTAAAAAAAACGAACTGTCCGTCGATCAGCAACAATATAAAACGGTCCCTGTTCAATCAAAAACGACCAAGGACAACAAGGAGGGCAGAAAGGGGGAAAAAAGGAAAGATTTTTGATTGAATCATATAAAAGTGAAGTAAAATAAATGTCATATTGTACAAGCTGACTTTCTTCAAACATGAAAAATCTTTGTTGGAAGTACGCAGCTCTTGATAGGGACACAATGCTATTCTTGTTGGGGGCCGAAGAGTTAATGTCACACCGAATCTCTTCAACTATATCACTCAGCATACTATAAGGGACGCAACTCTTGACACAATTCATACGCGCTTACCTCCCTTGCTATATCCATTTTACAACCATGTTATCTACATTTGTATTGGAAGAATAATTGTCAACAATCACCAACATTACGAAAAGAAAGATTTCGCTATTCACAATAAATTAGTGAACAAAAGAATGAAAACTGTAAAATAATATTTAATGCGTACATAACAAATGCAAAAAGTATACAGACGCTATTTAGCGCGTTCTCGATTCAAGCTTTGAATCTGTATAGAAAATAGACACATAATAATTATATATGTCAATTCCTTTTGAGTGTGCATTGATTCTATCGATTGATTTACCTACCTATTATAAGAAAGAAGTTTTTATCAAGTCATAAAAATTCCCATGACTTTATATCTGATCATTCTGTAAAGTAGCTAGAGTTGAGTTTGGACTTTAAATAAATTAAAATCAGGATACTCATAACAATAATAAAAGCTTCAATAAAATAGCTTTAGGCTCCCTAGTTCCAATTACATAAATAAGCGTCATTTTTGACAGGTATATTCTTATTTGAATATATTTATCAAGTATATACATATATATATATAGATATATATATATATATATTAAGATATGTTTCTAAGACCTCTTTTGCTTTATTTCTAGGTTTGAAATTTAGGTAAATTATTTTTTTCAATAGGAAATTTGTGGAATCATTTTCCACAATGAATCATTTCCAGGACCCAAAAATTTTCAACCTATTTTTCCGTTTTAGTTCAGATTTAATTTATAATATGAAAATCAAGTTATCAAAACTTTATTAAAAAAGTAAAGTTGAAAATAAATCTCTTTATAAATTCAGGATCCGAGTCTCTCTGTCCTCAAGTTGCAAAATAAAAAGAGAAAAGGAGGAAATACCTCCTTCCCCACTACCTTATGGCATGCAGCATTAAAGTCTCGTAAAGCAATTTTCTGTTTGTCATATTGAACTTCAGCTTCAAAGTATTTCAGTTACTTCTCTTTGGTATTGCCGATTTGCACATATATAGCTAATAGATAATTATAAAGAGCAGAAGTCGGGGGAAATATTTTATAGAAACTATCAAGAAAGATCATCATCATCAGTCTTTTAATGTCTGTCGTTGGGCATTGACCTTCCCCAGGATTAGCCACAATTTTCTATCATGGGTGTCACAGAGCCAGTATTTTCTAAATTTGTCTGGTTCGTCTCTCCATCTTGTATTCTGTAGGCCTTGGTTTCTTGTGTGATCTCTGGGGATCCATGTTGTGAGATGTGATGTCCACCAGTTGTCTTTCATTCTTGCAACATGGCCTGCCCACTATTATTTGAGTTTTCTAATAGATTCTATGATGTCTCCGCCTCCCGTTTTCTTCCTGATATATTGTGCTATCTTGTGATCTCTCCATGTAAGGTTGGGCATGATTCTCTCATGTGCACGTTGCGTGCTTCTCAGTTCACGAGTCTCTCTTGGTTAGGTTCAATGTTTCAGCTCCATGGGTGACTATCAGGAGAATGCATTGGTTGTATGCTCTTCTTTTTAGGATTATTGGAATCGTCTTGTTTTTGAAAGCAGAGCTTGCTCTGCCAAAGGCTTGCCATCCTAGGGTGACTCTTCACTTGATTTTCTCCCCTTTTGTGGGTCTCATGGAGATTAGTTGTCCTAGGTAGATGTAGTGGTCTACTTTGCTGAGTTTTACATCTTCTATCTTGATAGTTATGTTCTTATTCTCAATATGATTGTTGCATATAATTTTTGTTTTACCGAAGTTCATGTGTAGGCCTAATTTTTTAAAAAAATTTCCTGTAGATTTCCCATGAACCACTGATCCAAACAACATCAAACTCAACACTGCACTGACTAATATCTGGTGAATGTCAAATTTGTATAATGGTCAGTCATTGAGTAATTGTGGGGCACACAGATATGCGTACACATTTCTTCAATTTTAGTGCAACTCCCAGGACCAAACCCCTCATTCAATCCCCACATATTGTTCTCATTTCATTATTCATACCGGAAGGATATATCAGTTATTTCTTCCTAGTTAATTCATCCTTGTGATGTCGCTGGTCTGCCTCCATCACTGAACCAGAGAATTACTTTTTGCTCTATCTGCCGTATAATCAGATGGATTTTTAGTCTCTAAAACTTAGGAATCCTTTGAGTTCGGCATGTAAAAAGGGAGGTAACTGTTGAAATCGACAACAGATTGTCTCCCCTAAATATGTTGCCAAATAAGGTAAATTTTCCTCCAATCTCATGGTGTAGAGTTTTGGTCCCAATTTGAAAAAAAGTTTTTTTTTAAATTAAATAGAATATTAAGAAAAAAAATTATCCAAAACAACACAGCTAACCCTTTGAGCGCAAATGGATGAAATTTCAGTCAATACAAAATTTGACCCTTCACCCACAGACCCACAGTCAAATGACAATTCTCCTGGTTATTCAACAAGACAAGTAGGTGATCTCTTCAGCATGAAAAAAAAAAATTTTTCTTTTAAAATCAAAAAAAAAAAAAAAAAAAAAAAAAAATGATTTTGTTATAAATTTCCAACATTAGTAATTTGATATATATTTTTTCACTAACAGAAAAAACAACTTAATTTTATGATAAACTTTTAGACAATCCTTTTTCAATTTTAAGAGTTACCTCTCATTTTACACACCAATTGTAAGGGATTACCATGTCATTTCTCCCTTAATAAGCACATTGACTTCCGAGTTCATATTCAAACTGTCTTCATTCTGTGCCAATTACCTATTTTCAGTATTTTTTTTTCATTGCTTGTTGATAATACATTCTATTAACTTATTACTTTCAGCATGGGTATTACCGGTAAGTCACGGTAGAAAATGAATTTTTTTTTTTTAATAACATTTGGTGATTTCCATGCTGAATATCAGTAAAATGGATATTATATCTTAAATATCTATGTACAAATTTGGTTGTTAGTATGCACAGATGACCTTCCTTACTAATTACTTTTGTTCAGTTGAAAGCTCCTTACCTTTCAACCAGCCGTGAAGTTATGAATGATGATTAACATATTGCTGGAACATTCCAGAAGTGAATTTGTAAGAACAGAAGGATCTAAACCTCCATTCTTTCTTGAATAACATGTCTAAGGATTTTTTTCATTATATTAGAATAGAATACTCTTTTCTGCCATCACTTTATATTTCATTCAGCATTGTGTGCTTGGAAAAAAGTATTTTTTCTTTCTTATTTTTATATAAAAACACATCACCTGCGTAAATTTCAAGTAAAAGTAATTAAAAGCATATTAAATGAATATTTTACAAGTGTCCAAATACTTATTGCTTCCTGTAAGTCACTCAAGTAAGAATTTTTGATTATACAAAATGCAGGATAACCAATATTGTTTAGAGCTGAATGGAATTTTCTCTATGAATTACATATCATCGGGATCTTAAACTTGAATATTGGCTATCAAACATCTTAATAATGGACACTAAAGCTAGTCGGCATTGGTGTTGCACGCACCCTCAAAGATTCAATAACACAACCTTCCAGTTCATACACTAGAACTATTGCATATTGAAAAATACACTTATTTCTTTCTCCAGCAATGCAGGGATTTGCTGCTAGTATTTTATATAATCATTCATTACATATACTGATATGAAAATGTTTTGATTTCAGGTTTAGGGATTATAGAAACTCATATAATAATGCATTAGGACTCACACATGATTTCCATGTTAAAGACTCCCATATGGTGTTCATTTTTATGCTATGCCTACTGATGTTATTGGAGCCTAGTATGTGCATATTCAGACCTTTTTTTCAAGAAACCGAAAGCAAAGCATTCTTGGCAAAATCTAAGCTTCCACTTGACATTTTTCTGGTTCACAAACTGGTAATCCTTGGTTATTTGGTCCTAAGGTATCAAAGCATAGAGGATAGCAAGAATTTATTTCTCTTGATAGCTGGAAATGAAGAAAAAGAAAAATCTAGCTAAGTTTATAGCTAGAAATGTTATCTATGCTTCAAATTACCCACTGTTATTCAAGTCTAAGATAGTCTCAAATTCTAATTGTTCTGTATGGATTTTGGAGTTTACATAACATTTTTAGCTATAAGTGCCTTCGTAGTCAGTCAGTCAGGCATTACCCTCTTCTGTCTCAGCAGCTGTTGGAAATCAAACGGTGATGATAGTTGCTCTGATCACTAACAGAAAATATGAAGTACAGGCCCCGATTTTATGCCAGGAATGCGTTCTTAGAGGAGGCAGTATGGACAAAATCAATCCACCAATTATCTTTACATCAGAACAAATACTGTGACTCTTGGGTTGGAATTGATGAGTCGAAATTGCACAGGTAGTGTCACCAGCAGTGAAAATATGAACCTCCCCAGTGCCTCAAAGTGGCAGGGAGGTGGCTCTGGGACATATGCCGGAATAGGTTCAGAAAAGTGAATTGAAAAAAATAAATAAATAAATAAATGATGAATAAATGAAATAAAAAGTTGAACTTAGCTTTATACAAATTTTTTTTTTTTATTAAAATCAAATTGAAAATTATTTTTTTTTCATTTTGAATTACAAAAGGCAAACAAATAAAAAATTTTCCAACACAAAACAGGAAAAATCAAAACAATTTTTGTTTCAAATTAAAAAAAGTTGTTTTTTTTTTTTATTACTTTTAATGGAAAACAAAAAACAAAACTGAAAGATACTTTGGTACTTCTTCATATCTATTTGCCACCAATTGTGCTTTGTTCCTTCATTTCACCAATCCTTGCATTCCTTCTACTTTCTCTGAATTAAACATGAATAACCCTGATTCTGCCATATCATACATTATTCTGTATAGGAATTGTTATCATTTGTTAATTTTCTTTCAGTACCAAATGTTTATCTTTGGAACCAAATAACTTTGTTCAGTACCAAATTTGCCCAATTTTGGTTTTTGGGAAAAGACAGAATGACAATCCCAGAGTCCACTCGTCAGGCTATTCAATACTATCCAACAGCAAAGACGCTTCTTGATGCTATTAGGAGTATGTAGGGATTGATTGTTGATCATATTATTCAACCAAGGAGTTCAAGGCTGCTGGTTCTCATCACTTCATGATGAACTATTGATATATCTTTGTTAATTCATGTTTCAGGATCAAACAAAAGTAGAATGATGTGTGGGGGGAGGACAGCTAAATGGCTTGCAGATAATGAAGAAGTACCGACACTTTTTCCTTGATTTGTTTTTTGAATTTACAGATTCTGCTTGTGTTCTAGAGAGCTTTTGAGAATGCTTTTCTCGTAACAAACCCAAACAGACAATATTCATTCGTCAAAAAACAAGAAAAGCTACGTTAATTTGTAAAAAATTAATAAAATTATTTAAAAAACGAAAGAACAAAAAAACAGTAGCTCTATAAAAACAAATATGTATAAAATATTGAAGGCTGACAACCAAGAGTGGTTTTGTCTGTTTTGGGCAAAAGTGGGTCTAGTCCAACAATCATTTTGTTGTTATTTGGGGTTATGCCAGCCTGGAGTGTTTATATCCATATCTATAAGAGAAAAGTTACATGGTAAGAAGGTAGGGAGGGAGAAAAGAGAGGTAGTTTCATACGAAGAAAACAAAGTTAGGTAGTTGAATGGAAGGGAAAGAAGAGAGGAGCTAGAGAAGAGAGTTGTGTACTTCATTAAGAGGGTAGAAAGAGAGAACACACAAGAAATCTAGATAGTTAAATAAAAGGGTAGGAAGAGAGAAAAGAAAGGTAGTTTGATACAAGGATAGGAAGAGAGAGGACAGGAAAAGTTACATAGTTTTATGAGAGGGTAGAGAAGGAGATGGAATTCTCACAGGCTCAGCAAGTCATTATTAAATGCGTGAATGTCCATTACCCAAATAACTGTTCCCAACCAGAACTGACTGAATGTCCCATTTAATCGGTTCTTAAATAGTTTATACATAACCACTTCTGGCTGTCTGTCCTCGATATACATATCCTTTGCTCTCCATACATATTTTATTACTTACCATATTTTTTCATGCATAACACAAACATTTTTGTACCCAAATCTGAGTGAAAATAGTGAGTGTGTGAGTGGGGGGAGGGGAACTGTCATGCGAGATTTGAATGCAGAGAGAACACTTTTTTATTAGTCACTAAGATAAGCGTTTTAAGAGTAGTTTTGATAGCTATTATTATTATTATTATTATCATTATTATCATTATTAAAGATTCATGTTATGTCTGTCATTATTTTTTTATTTTTTACTTTTTGAAATACTATTTTGGAAAGTAGTTTTAGTTTAATACAAGTTTTGAACATGAAAGTTTTGCCAATAAATTTTTTTTATACGAGCTTGACAATGAGAACAAGAGGTTTACAAAAGGTAGGAACCTTGGTTTTTTTTCTTGTTATTTTATTAGATGAAATTAAAATACCATTGTAACAGTAGACAACATAAAAACTGAGCACTTATTGTATAATCGCAGTGCACAATGTTCGAACATTGAAGTAGAACAAAACATGGGACTCCTGAACTGTAGTGTCAAACTGAGAGTCCGTGTTATACAAGAGGCTACGATTTTATACCAATTTTTCATCTCAAAATGTAGTACTCGTATTATACAAGGATCATGTTATACATGAAAAAAATATAGTATTTATATATCTGTGTGAGAAAGATGCATATTCTTCAAGTGATCTCTGAGAAGTGGAAATATGTAGTTTGACCATTTTAGCCATGGCGTTTGGTCATTTCCATTTGTTCAATTGTTTTATTGTCCATTTGTCCGTTCGACCAGATTTTTAGGCACCATTTGTTGCATCTGTGTTTAG
This sequence comes from Thysanoteuthis rhombus, assembly GCA_963457665.1. Classification (NCBI taxonomy): domain Eukaryota; kingdom Metazoa; phylum Mollusca; class Cephalopoda; order Oegopsida; family Thysanoteuthidae; genus Thysanoteuthis; species Thysanoteuthis major. The sequence continues at coordinate 27,682,444 of OY735238.1, read as the reverse complement.
AGAAAAAGTTTTTTATTCCGACGATTCCCTGGTCTCCCCAGTCTTGGAACTCGCGTTTTTTCGAATGAACTGTCGGGCAGGTGAGGTAACATTCCTTGGTGTTCCGGATTTCACCATGGAAGTTACAGAAAATTAACTCTTCCTGCATTGCAATGAAACTGAAATGGGACAGAGCCTCAAACAAGGCTGCGAGATTGCTGTTGTCGTTTTCAAACATAAATTCTTCCAGCGTGTCGGTGAGGTACTCTTCAACCACGACAAACTCCTCACGGCCAAACTCTTTCACGCCATTCCATGTACAGATCTTATTGAAGCTGGATACATTGTCAATTTGTGCCAGGTGTGGTGTAATCACTTTGAGGTAGTCTTCATCCAGCACGGACTTGTTGAAAAGATCTGTGATTTGGTGCATTAAGTCCACAATCTGAAAGTGCCGTCCCCAGTAAGTCTTTTCTCCACAATCATCTTTCTTTACTCTGACTAGACAACGCTCTCCCTGACGAGCACCTCGGCCATTCAGAAAGCCCTTGTAGAACAAATGCTCTGATGTTTCAAGCTTTGATTTGTGACTGAAACTTGCCCAGTAGACTTCTTTGTCTGACCAGTGGAAGTTTAGCGTGCTGTTGTCCAGATTTAAATCCATGAGATCCTGAATAAAAACCTACAAGATAAAAGAGAAAATTCCAAATTTAATTTTCCATACAAGAAAAGGTTTTACTTATTTCAATCCATTACAATCATCAGCAGAATTAGGGAAAAAATGAATAAATAGATAAACCAAATCAAAATATAGATCAATATTAATTATGCAGGGGGGGGGTCCTGCCTACCTGAAAAGAAAAAAGAAAGCAAAAACAAAATCCCAATTTGGTTAGTCATTCAATAGAAACTTTTAGTAATATACTGTGTTGGGTATGATCAATCAAAAATTGGAAAAAAGGGTCATCAACGAATTAATTACTTCTCTCACCTTTTTGGGGTAGTGAACACTAAAACAGTCCAAATTGAAAAATAAAAACAAAAAAACAAGCGTAAACATTGCTGGGCACAAACTAGGAGACTAGTTTGGCATAAATTTATATCGTAAAATGACCCCCCATGCAAACAAAAAGCCTATTTAGGAGAAATTAGAAAAAAAAAATTCTAGCCATAAGAAGTAAATGCTCGAATTTTCAGCCCTCTAGCTCCAAAGGTGAGGCCTCTATGCACCATACATAGATACATAGCCAGACCAACTTGAAAACTGGAGAAACCAGAGTTGACAATTTTTTGACAGTTTCTAAAAAAATATGTACAGCATTCCGAAATGTGATAAATCTATCTCAACCACAAAAGAAAAAATAAGAGAAATAACATGACAAGTGAATATGTCAAGTTGAACTAACTAAAATAAATTGTAGATAGGGAAAAAAAATGTTTTTGTGAGTAAAAATGGTAGACAAACAGCTCTCGTTATCTTCATTTGGGATACAGGAATGCCCTGAATGGTGTGGTTTTGATGTAGTACAAGGTATTTCTATAAAAATTAATGTAACCCAGTACACAGTACAAGCTGGACCCCCCCCCCCCCAAAAAAAAAAAACAGTTTATGATAAGACCTTACACAGTGCAGATATGAACAGTTTGAAAAATATTGTAATGAATTAACGCATTAATCAAGGTACACCAGAATTTAAAACTTGGTGATATTAACATTATATCCTGACCGGACAGCAAGCACTCAACCATTCCTAAAAGTAACAAGTTTTGTTCACTCTAAAAAAAAAAAAAGAACAAAAAAAAAACCAAAAAAACCCCCAAAAAAACAGCTATTTTAAAAAATTCTAATGAATTAAACTTGAAATATCAATTTACGCTGGTTCTGAAAATTTTTGTATGGTGGGAACTGATGAAAAAGGCCTCAAAATGCTCTGCGTAATATTGCTAACTTTATCTTATTCCAACCTTTGAGAGCATCAGCCTCTTCAAGTAATGCTTAAGAAATCTGATAACTTGACTCATCTGAAACCAAACAAAAACAAAGCAAGACAGACCAATCAGGAGAAAGGTTGATCTGACTCCAAAACGCCATAAATTGAGTTTCTAGTTGGGGAGAAAAGGAAAATGCAACTAAATCTTTTTTTGCTTTCTTTTTAGGCTTCCATACTTAAAAAAGTGGCTTTTGGTGAGGACTAACAAAAAAGACCCTGAAGTTGTTACAGGATGACCTTTTCTACCCCTAAACAAAAAAAAAGTTCTCATCTAAAATCTAAATCAGTGCTTCCTGAACTGATGAAAGATTTAGCGAAGGGTGAATGAATTATTCTATGCTTGAATGAAGAGTATAAATGAAGAGTATAAATGAATTTACTCAGGTGTTTATTTTTTTTTTCTATACTCAAAAGAGTGATTCTTTGTGGTGAATACACACAAAAAAAACAGACAAAATATTGTTTCTAAGAGTTCAATTCTAAGAAAGATTTACATAGAGAGTACTACAAAAATTTGAGTAATTTTTCAATCCCTTAAACAACCAAGACTGAATAGAAGTTTTCTTCTGATACAAAAATTCTGCATAAATTGATACACTAAGAAGAATAAGACAGATAGGATGAAAAAATTTTTTTTTTAAATAAAAAAAAGATTTTAGTGGCAAGTGAATGAAATTTTGTGATACAAAGAGACAGACGCAGAGGGAGGGGAAGAGAGAGCGATAGAAAGAAAGAGAAAAAGAGAGAGAGCGAGAAAAAGAGAGAGAGAGAGAAAAAGAGAGAGAGCGAGAAAAAGAGAGAGAGCGAGAAAAAGAGAGAGAGCGAGAAAAAGAGAGAGACAGAGAGAGAAAGAAAGAGACAGAGAGAAAAAGAGAGAGACAGAGAGAAAAAGAGAGAGACAGAGAGAAAAAGAGAGAGACAGAGAGAAAAAGAGAGAGACAGAGAGAAAAAGAGAGAGACAGAGAGAAAAAGAGAGAGACAGAGAGAAAAAGAGAGAGACAGAGAGAAAAAGAGAGAGACAGAGAGATATCCACAATGCGAAAGAAAGAAAGAGAAAGAGTAAGAGAGAGAGAAAGGATGCAGGTTGAGATCTACAAGTGCATCTAATTTGTCACAGACACCAAAGGAAACAAGAATCTAGAGAGAAAAAAAGGTCATGCAGTTATAGAAAGACTAGCAATGGCCTTGAACTTTACAACTATTGTGGTTATGATTTCAGGTCAGCTGTGTGCATCGTACAGTGCGGGGAATAATGATAAATCTAGCAGAGTGCGGCTTTCAGTGAAGAGAATCCAAATAACGAAAAACTAGAGAGCACATACCTCTGTACACACCACTGTCTTGGGAGGTAACTGTGCATGGATCAACCCCAAAATATGAATTTCTGCAGCCTATGGTCCACCCTTCCGCAAAATTTCATAGAAATTCATTAAGAACTATTGAAGATATCAAGTTGATAGTATTGCTAAAAGTTCATGGCTATGTGTTGTGGACATAATTACAATGTAGGGGTGGTATTTGTATGTTCTATTCACAATGTAACTATAATACTAAATGGGACTTTTACTTTTCTTTCATAGTACAGAAGTACAGCTCCAAAAGTATTCAGTTACCTCCCTTGCTTTCTTTTTGTTACTTCTATATTGTAAAATTCAGTAAGGTTTGAAAGAAATTTGAAAATTTTTTTTCAGAAATTTGATAAAAACTGATTCTTCCAACTTCCACTATAAAACATTTTAATAATGGTGATGGCTAACATTATTCAAATATCAAAGAAGCCTAGATTACAAACAACCTTCAGCTATGTTTTCATTGGTTATTTTCAGATTACATTTCGGTTGAGATTTCGATAATACCAACTCCCATTTGGAAACATTTTGATATTAATAGATGCGTAGATAACAACATTCACAAGGGGAAAAAATCAAACAAATACTTTGAAGTTGTACTTCCGTACGCCAGATGGAAAATAATGGCCTCATTTAGCATCATAAATACATTGTAATAGCCCCCCCCCCTCAAAAGCCCGAAGTTTTGTTTTTTTTCCAAACTGATAAAATTTCCAGAGGTAAGCAAAGTCCTATCAATTGAAAAAAAAAAAAATTAACGAGGGGGGGGGGGCTTCTCACCAATTTTGACTGGATCTTAATGCACATGTCCAGGATGAAATATGACAATACTCCACAGTCTGTGATATCAATAATGTCCGTAAAACAAAAGGAATAAATTCTGTAAGTAATAAATAATGGATAATGTACACAAGTATGAATATGTACATATATATTCCATTCCCGACACAGGCCAAATATTCTTATACTAGCATATCCTTGTCAAAAAGGACTCTGTAATTTATGTATGGATCAGTAATAAGGTGCCCAAAGTTATTTTATTTGGTAATCAATGTTTAATGATTCAAGTATCCTGATCAAGTCTTTTCAAAGTCTCAAGCCAACTTAAGCTGTTTTCAAGTGTAATAAGACAAAGTCTTCAGAGTTTCTACGAGTTAATCTCCATTAAGCCATGTCATAATAGGAAGGTAAATTAACCAATAAAGTCAAAGAGCAAACAAACAGAAAAGAAATTGGTATATATGCTTATTATATGGACAGAACTTTGCGTTTTCTATCTTCTAATATAAACATTAAAAAACAATCTCTGTAATGGAGTTTGTGAAGTTGAACCTTTATGCAATTCTTACAAATCAACCCCTGATGGCACTAATTTGCACAGCCTTGAAAATATATCAACCAGATTTTCAATGACTCAGGCAAGATGGAGACCGACAAGACCTCAAATAGTGGCTTTAGTAGCCCGATAATTGTATTGTTACAAAAAATATTATGACATTCTGTAAGGTTTTATCCGTTTAAAATATTTCTAATTATATTGGTTTTTGTTTTTTTTCTTCTTTTTTTTCTTTCAAATATTTCTCCTTGTTTTGACAAGATATTCATTTGTGATATTTATTTTACTATCTCAGTTTTTTTCCTATCTTAGTTATTTTTGGCAATTTAATTCATGACACTGAAATGCAAATTCACATATTTTTCTGAGATGTTCAGGTAGTTAATAACTGTTTTAAATATGCTCAATTTAGTTAAAGTAATCATCAGTCAAGATCTTGAAAATTTTTTGAATAGATGCGTACTTTGTGATTACTGATACTAATACAAATTGACATTTTAAACAAGTGCGTACATGAAATAAATATTGCCTACATGTATTTCTTGGGACAAAATGCATGTCACAATAAAAACAAGAGTAATTTTATTTGAGGGTTGACATCAAGTTTATCATGTGTAGCTCTTATTTAAAAGCAAGTTTGGCCATCCACAATTTATACAGAAGTTACAAACAAGTTGGAGAATCAATTTTTGGGAGGGTGTCAAGCATTCTTTGCTGAGCTGTTAACTGTAATGAAAGTTGTTGACAGGTCAGTGTCCAGTCAAGAGGTGACAGGTTTCATTCCTATGTTGTTTCTAGACTGGTCATATCTGAACACTGAAAAAAGAGGACATTCACTTACCCAACAGAAAAAATATGAAAAAATGTAAAAATTAAAAAAGCAATGAATATTTGGAATAAACTTTTATCTTCCTGGTTCTACTGGTGCCACTTGTACAACAAAAATTATTCTAAATGTCAACTATATTCCAGGTGGGTACAAATCACACCTCCCTATATAACATTTACCATGAGTTTATTGGCCCATTTACAGTGTGAATTCAATCTGTTTTATCCGGTGGAATTTTTCAATGAGGGCAGATTTGTTGACCAGCGCTTTCACTTTTAAAGGAGAGAGAGATGGCAAGAGAAAAAAGTGGGCATTGAGCAACATTGTTATTTTAAGAGCTGATAATTTTTTTTTTTCCTTTTTTTACAGCACAATTCCATTCTTGAAAATGGTCAGCAAAAAGGGTGAACCCAGTGCAAACTCCTTTTCCTAGCATTCCCAGAAAGAAGACAGTCCTCAAATTGGTTGTGCTAAAAAGAATTAATTACTTGTCTAGGAAAAGAAATCTAAAAGCACAAAAGAAACGGTTTCAAAACACCCTTTTTGGACATGAACATTTGCCAAGAACAATGACAAAATGGAGAAGGAAGACAAAAGATTATTCTCAAAGAAAGATTCATAAACAAAAGGAAAAAATCCAGGATAATGATAGTTATGTTAATGTTGATAACTAGAGACCGCAGGGTCTCTGGTTTAAACACTCAAGTCAAGGAGGTAAAAACACTTGAAGGAAATTCATCTTGAAGTCAGGGATGGATATAGTTAGAGCTGGGCCTGTAGCTTATGTTATAAAGAGGCTGCAAATTGAGAAAATACACAAATATTAGAAGACATTTTTGCTTGCAAAGGAATTGATTTTCTTCATCTGCTATCTAGCCAGATAACATGACAAAAATGTCTGACATTTCAATATTAGAATTGCTTCGTTTTCATTTGTGCAGTGGCTATGACTTCTATTTCAAATACCTTTATGTTTATGTATTTTATAGGTATCACACAGATATCAGACATCCATCAATTGATGGGTTGAAATTATAATCCCAATTAAATGTAATAATTGGCTAAAATCACTAATCTTGTTTGATCACAGAGTTTTTCATAAAAAGGCAGGATGAGAAGTATGATTAGTCACTCAGTAGAAACCATCACATGATGAAAGTCTTTTGGCAGCAAGTTATGTTGGGGGGTAATCAATTAAAGAAAAAAACTATAAAAGGGGGGTTATTAATGATACCTTTTGTTGGGTTGTGACCACTAAGAAAGTCACCCCCACAAAAAAAAAAAAAAAAAAAAAAAAAAACACGAGTGTGAACACTGCCAGATACTAACTAAGGGACCAATTTAGCATTGTAAATTGACCAACCCCCAAGAACCTATTATGAGAAGGAACTTGAGAGAAAATACAAAAAACAAATTTTCAAGACATGGTAAGAATTAATGGTCCAACTTTTCAACCCTCAGTACACAATGTATATTAGAATGTTCAGAAAGTAATTACGCATTTTTGTGTTTGGAAGTTTACGTATTTTCTAAAAAGGACAGAAGAACAAATGCCAGCAAAGTTTAATTAAATATCATCTATCAATAATGTAACAACCAGCATTTTCAATGGCAGTAGTTCAAGAGGAAGGCAAATTTTCAATTCCTCAAAGTTGAAAGACTTTTTTCCAACTTCTTTGTTTCTGAATGTTCTACCAATTATGAAATACTCTAGTGATCAAAACAAGGACATATCGCTGGATAGGAGAGATGTTGAACTAAATCGTTTTGTACCATTTAATCCGTGTCTAGTATTAATTATTTGGCTTATGATTTATAACTGCAAAATACGTAATTCCTTTCCGCACATAATACATAGCCAACCAAACCCACTGAATAAACATTACGCTGTTGTTGATAGTTCTGGTGGATGGCTTCTCATTACTCTTCTTTTTCTTGATATCCCAAGCTGTACCAATTGGCAAAGCCGTCAGAGTTAAGGTATCCAGCTGCATCAGTCAGCTTGGTTCAGAGACATAGAGGGGCGTCAAGGGTGAGTCTATCAGGGGTAAAGGTCTGTAAGTCCCCAAGTGTTCAGAGTCTCTGGGGACAGACTTTGCACTGACATGACTGAACTATCCGAGGAAGCCTACATCGCCAATTTTGGCACTCCATATTCCCCTGGGTGAGTTGAGGACTTATCCGGGTGTAACCTCAATGAGTAGCACCAACATATCGATAAGGTGATGCTATTCCTCTTCCCGTCCCTTTTGCATTTTGACTCCCTGGAATGTTAGAGAGAGGCTAGCAGATGCTACATGTCGCCAAGAGCAAACCTGCAACTGTGCAAGGCAGGAACATTCAGCTCTTTGAAATATTTTTTTTTACATAATCACATGTGTGAGAAGAAGTATTTCATCTACAAGGAGAAAGAAACATCAGCTTGAACAATCCCCAAGTGGACAGAAACATGAGCTCGCATAATCCATGAGAGGATGTAAGAAAAAAAAGGGGGGGGGGGTAGATCATTTTTGAATAATACAAATGAAGATTAATAAACCAAGATCATGGCACTAATTTTCCAGAATGGATTATGTGAAATATTGTTTGGTATTACATGACCAATATAGAACCGTTGATGTGTCACAAAACCAGAACAGTCAATATAAAAAGAGAGAGGGAGAGAGAGAGAGACACACACACGCACACACTAAAACAAAACAAAAAACGAACAAGAAAAAAGTAACATATATTTCTCAGACTGATCGTTAAATACATAACAGACTCATTGCAAAGACTTTAAAAATGGTAGTCAAATGCCTTTCTGCCAAGCACTAAAAAAAAGAGTAGCATAAAAAAAAAAAAAAAAAAAAAAAAAAATGGAGAGGATCAGGCTCCATCAGGCAATTTCCAAGAAACACCAGTGATGGGTATCTAAATGACCTTTTAAAGGGACCAAAACCCTGTATTTGGTTATGGAATCCAATGTATCTCTTACATTGATACTTATAGCATGGGTGCTAGAAAAAATTGCCAAGACTGAAACTGTGTCGCCAACTCCAATATGATTTCACACTAGTTTGTCTGCTAAAAAGCACTAAGGAAAGAAGCCCAAAATAGCCCCCCCCCCATTTTAAATTGAAAAAAAAAAAAAAAAAAAAAAAAAAAAAAGGTGAAAATGTTCAAGCACTTCCTCAATAATTTAAGAGTTTCAAACAGCAAAATTTTCATTTGTCTCAGATGGAATTCTGTCTGGAGAGAGATTTAATATCCAGGTTTCAGACCTCCTTCAGGCATTGCAATTGTTAGTAAACTAGTCTGACTGACCAATTCCTTAGTGAAGCAAGTTCAATTTTTACTGTGTCCCACAAGGTGACCATGAACCAGTCCAAGCTAAGCTTTAATAGAGAGTAATATAGTACCCTGATGCTGGCTATGGCATCAACCATCCCTGCCTAGGCCTCACATACCACAAGTTTCACTGTATCAGCGACAAGTACCCAAAGAGGATTCACTCACTTCACCAAATGCTATTTGCCCCATAATTGTATTTGCTAGTTCTTCAGGGTTTGGAATAGGTAAAATAAAGGCGACAATCACCATAAGTGGTGTCTCTCACTTCAGCATTTAATCCATAGTTGGCAAACAAGAAGGAACCAATGTCCCCTAAGGCATTAATGCTAATCTCATTCAGAATTTGAACTTGGCTTTCCACACAACTAATTGATCAGCCAAACCCATCTCCCATTTAAAAACAAGCACCTCCCCCAGCAAAATGTACCAACCTTTATTTTTCTGACAATGGAAGTTTTGGTTTCACAGTGTTGCTCCTGCCCGGAAACCGGTTCTTCTGCTTCACAGGTATGACTGATGCAGGCAATTTTCTTCCGATGACTCAGTTGCAGAAAAACGATTTTCATCAACATCATCCTTTGATCAACAACGCTTGTTCCATGGGTTACCTACACCAGATAAACATCAGTGCAATCAGTCCCGCCAACAAAATCGAGGGTTGGTTGATACCAACAAAAAACCACGAACAAGGGTTGACGATTAACAGAAAAACACTGGTCAAGGGATGGGTCGGGAACCAGGGTTGCCAGACTTGGCCAGAAAGGGAGATAATTTAAGCATTGAATTTGGAAATCAAATCTGGAGGCCAAATCAGGCAACCCTGGAAAGAACCTTTTTTTTCAAAAACAAACCATGTATCATTGTTTGTGACACATTTTATTTATTGGTTGATTTCTGTCATGCTACAGCAAACCAAAAAAGAAGGGGTGAAGCAAGGCTCTACTCAGAGTTCACAAACGCTAAAGCAAGAGAGATAGGGGGTAATGCAAGGCTTTACTGTGTCTGTGTTTATGCAGACATCATTATTGCAACTAGTAGTGGTAATGGCACGGAAAACATTTGAACTAGATAGTTGTATCTCTGATTTTCATGAATAAAATCGATGTTTCATCTTTCATCAAAAAAAAATTCTGTTGCCTTAAGTCTTAAAATCATTTTCGAAAAAAAATTTTGAAAAAAAGAAAAAAAAAAAAATGAATAGTAGAAAATTGACATTAATAAAACAAAAAATAAAAAAATTGCACTTGAAATGTTTTTTTCATAGTTAGCAATGAATACATTTACACTAAAATTTATATACTTTATCCATAGGTAAATAATTAAGTCATTATAAGCAGGCACTATTCCTACACTGAAATGGCATATACCAAAGGAGCTATGATTATTAATTTATATATTTTGAGCAATCCCATACTGAAAATAACAATCCTCTCAGTCTGTCAATTTTACACTGTAACATTCTTTTACGAGCTCTCATAGGCTTTTCTGGCATCTAACAGCACATCTTGCTAATGAACACACGGAATACATTGAGATAAAGCACTGATGCTCATAGACACAGTTCAAAGCCATGGCAACTTGAGGTCTCACGTAAAAGTGAGGTGGCATCAAGCAATATTTCGCAAAGCAGGGGATACCTGTTTTTGAATCACTTTAGCTCTACAAATAAAAAGACCAACCAGTCAAGTGGGCTACAGATTCTTCTCTCCTTGAGTGTCTGTGTGACTATATGTGCGTGGGGCACTCATGGTCACATTTTGGGGGCTACAACCTTGAAATTTTGCATGAGTACACCATCTAAAATAAGATGTGTTTTTTTTTCTTTCTTTTATTCTTTTCTTTAAAGGCTTTTTGGGGTCTCTATACTCATTTTGGACTTTTTTTTTTAAACAATCAATTTTTTAGAGATATTTCAGATAATATCAAATGAAGTTCTTTCTTTTTAAGATAATTTTCTAGATTACTTTTGGAATATGCACGGACTAGGGAGATTAATTTATATGAGGTACAAATAATCTATGAATCAACTTTAATGAAATTTAAAGTAGTAAATATATATGAAAATAGATAAAAGGCTCATACATTTTATTATACAAAACCTTATATGACTTCTTTGTTTGCTCTTGCAGGAGAGAACCCAACCAACAGGAAGCGAGGAAGGGGGTATTTCAAAGCTCATTTTCAAGTGTTTGCGCATGCTAAGCAAGCAGTTATGTGTCAGCATCTACATCGCTGATGATGATGAAACGATGCCATAAGACACAAAACAAATATCCTTTCTGATTTTTTTTCATGAATAAAACCAAAGTTTTCCTCATTAAAAAAGGAAATGTTATTAAGAGTTACTTTTGGTTCTGGTATGAAAACTGATTACTTCATTTCTGAAAAGGTGAAGAGCTGAGAGGGAAAAGCAGCAAGCATTTGTTGAATGTTGATGCATTTTATATACAAGATGATCTTCAATGTATATCACCTCAATGGAAGAAGAAAAGAAAAAGCTGGGCAAGCGATTTTCATCTTGTTAACATTTTCCCTTATGTCTAAATGCCTGAAGCAAAAACTGAGGCTGGTTGTTGCAGCAACAGTAAAAACTTTGAAAATGACACGAGAAAAGTTTCTATAAAAAACAAAAGTAATCACTTCAAGGTAAAATTATCTAAAAATATCGATTAAAAACATCTGTATAGTCGATTTATTTGAATTTGAATTAAATTTGATTTTCAGTGGACCATCTTCAAATAGGTAAGTAATAAAGGAGTGATATAATAAAAGAGTGAAAAATTTCAAAAGACGGACACAAATATTGCTATAACAAAGTAACAATGTAAGATTGTGAAACAGTTGTACTGCTTCAGAAGTGGTTCTAAAATATTAAATAAAACAATTGAACTTTCCAGTGAATTGAATAGAAAAAAGAATTGAATTAACCAAAGAGATGATTCTAATCAAAAGTTAGTTTCCTAGATGATTGATCAATTTTTTTTTTTTAATGAATTTGAGACCTAATTGCCAAAACTAATGAGAGAGAACTTAAATGTTCCAAATTACACCACAGGATGGTGGCCAAATGGACATTGTCAAAAGTGTCGCAGGGGATTATGTATCAAAAATCCATAAACTTTGGTTTTGCAGGAACAATCAATAACTACATCACAGGGACAAAATAATACAAGAATCGACTATTACAGATATCCTCAAGTAATGACAGCCAAACATAAAATAGGCACCAGGAGGAGGCTGGAAGGTACATGGATGAAACATGGTATCTATAACCACATTTGGATCAAATGTAGAATCCAGACTCCAAAATTGACCCTAGTCAAAAGTGCAAATTTTCAGATTTCAACATAATCAAAATTCAATCTGTTCAATAAGTTCTTGAAATTTGTAATATTTACTTCACAATATTCTTTTACATAGAAGAGTTTGATTTGTACATTTCATACTGATTTCGACTAAATTGAATTTTAATTACGGTGAAATCTGAAAATTTATGCTTCGGTTTTGAATCCATTTTGACATTTGGATTCTACGTTGAATTCCAACATCTATAATAATCAACATGAGAATAATAGTTTGAATAAATCAGTACATAATGACAAATTCTTCATCTAAACTTGAAGAGGAAATTATTTCACAGATCTAATGTGGTTATTTACTAAGCAAATCTTGGTCTGGTACAAGGCCATGGTAATGGAGCACTCAGAGGATGAGCTTGTTATCAATCACACTAAGGTAGGAGACAATAACTGTTGAATTCATGGACCGTTTGAAACCAACCCTTAACTCAGAGGAACTCTTCAATGAATAGAATTACTTAAATGTGAATCAAAGTTTTTTGTGAACTGAATCAGAATATTTTTTTTCAAAAGCTTCGCTTTGCTTCATTAAAATCTAAAAAGTGAACAAAACAGAATTCATTTCTCCATACAATATAATTCCAAAACTATGTGTCCCTTTTCAACTACTTTATTTGTAGTTAATGTTGACTTGCAAACTTTAGCAGAATTAGTTAACCAGAGTTGGGCTTTGGAAGTAGGAATGAATTCATCATGCTTTTGCGTGCATCACTTAGTCACTGTTCTTCGTGCATGATGTCACTGGTTTTGGGTTTGGTTATTATCATCCATGATTGTAACATACAAAAATAAAGTCAAAACTATAGCAGGAATTTGATAATTACCTAGAAATGCAAAGAATCAACTAACCAGAAGTTATTCCCTTGATCCAGCAATTGAATTTTCAATGTATATTCAATGGAGGTTGAAGAAATGTTTGAAAATCTTTTTGAGGAATGATTATGTAACTACTGTTTTCAGTTTTTTTTCTATCATCTTTATACCTAAATGTACTTCTGGTACTTAGTGTAAAAAGGCTCAATGCTAATCATCCAGTTTTTAAAAATGAATTTCATTTGTTACATTTTAGTATTTTTTTTTTCAATTTTTCTTCTTTAAATAATTCATTTTTCCTTATAATAAGCATTGTAAGACTCAAATATAGATTATAAATATTTTTTTCAAATTTTCAGATAATTATTTGTTTCTATTTTTAGTTATCATTAGATTATGACTAAAAACTAATTACATATTACAGGACTAAATACCTGCCCTAACAGGCAAGGTAAATTAAAGTACAAAAAAGCAATTTATAAAATAGAAAGATTGATAGAAATAAGTTAATTCAATTCAGAAGAAGGGGAAAAAAAAAGGATTACTGAAAGAGAAACAGAAGTAAATCCATCAATTGAAATTGTTACTAATTTTTTTCTATGATTTATTTCCATTTTTGTTGCTTTCTATCGCAACTAAACTCAGGTTGGGTTCCCTTCAGCAGTGAGTAAATGAATTAACAGCATGAATTGGAAGGAAGAATAAGTTCCTGGGGAGAATTTAATACATTAGCCTCTAATCTAAACTCACTCTCTATCTCTATCAAGATGAAAGTAAATAGTAGCAAAAAAAAAGAAAAAAAAAAAATGAAAAATAATCTTTTCACAATATTTCATTTTGTAAAATGAAATAGGATTGAACTGAACAACCATTTAATAACAAACATGGTGCAGAAAAGATCTGTACAGGGTGTGAGTTTAAGGGTTTGATTCAGACATGCACTTACCACTGAATTCCAATAATTCAGAGATAAGAACCATTGTGTGTCAAGTGAGCCTCGCTCTGGCATAGAGGGTCAGGAGCTTGATTCTCACCTGGGACTTATTCTTTATTCCAATCCATCCTTTTAACTTATTTACTCACAGCTGAAAGAGACCCAGCCCAAGTTAGGTTGCGATAAAATACAACAACAATCAAGATTAAAGCAGCAAAATAAAAAAAAAAGATAACAGTGAGTGAGGAGGGTTGTCGAAATTTTGTCTCATTGAAAGGGGGTCACATATGAAAGGTTTGAGAAGCCCTGTTTGAATTCTCAGAATAAAAGAAAAATCTCACCCTAACACATATTGGCAAATATTACTGTGTCTTAGAGCAAATGAAAACAATAAAACCAGAAGGGAATATTTTTTTTTTTTTTGGCAACTACTTTGACTTTGAATGGAGTTAAGAAAAGTATTGTAACTGGAAATACTTCAGAGGTGAATAAAGAGAAACTAATTGTTACTATTTAAAGAGAAGGTAAAAAAAAGAAAAAGAAGAAAAAAAGCACACACGCATATAGTGACAGTGAGCGAGATACACACACATCATGAGAGAGATAGAGAGACACATACACACAGTGACAGAGAGACACACAGTCACAAGTACACTCAGTGACACGGATAGAGAGACACACACACAGTGACACATACAACCTAACACAGTAACAGAAACACGCATACAGTCACAAGTATACTCAGTGAGAGAGAGACAGACAGATAGACAGACAGATAGACAGACAGACATACAGTGACACACATATACAGGGACAGGGAGAGACACACATACATAAGATTTTTTTCTTTATCAGGCAAAAATCAAAGATAAGACAGGTGATAATTTAGAAGAAAACAAATGAGAGTTTATAAATGAAATAAGTGCAGCATGCTCATACACACACACACACACACACACACACACATACTTTGTAGGCAACATCTAGTCAATATGGTGGAGGTGTGGATGGTCCAACAGTCAACAGTATAAAAAAAAGGAATTGGCAAATCAGGTTCAGATTCGAGCTAATAAAGTTGATATTCACTTCATTCTAATACCCTTGGGAAAGCCATGAATGTACTCCTCCCTCCAGCTTTAAGTAAATGTCAGGGCAGACTAGGCTTCCTACCCTTGGTCACTCCCTATCTATAGGTAAGTAGTAGGGCAGACTGGACTCTCAAAAGATATGACTGGATATATTTACCACCCAAAGCTCATTGGCAGAGGCAATAATTGTTTCATAATTTAGAATTTATGCACGTAAGCCTTATTTCAATTTCAAAATTAAAGTATGTTCGTTATAACAACTAGAAAGTTTCAGGAGAAAAAAAAAGAAAACCCCAAAAACCATTTGAATAATGTTTTGGAAGTCATCTTAGAGTCACCCACTTTGATGGTGTAACCCAGGGTGGGCCGCACCCACTTCCTTGCTGGTTCACCACTGCTGTAAAATGTTTGAGTTTTAAAATGACTTCAAACTTTTCTTCTGAATGCATTACTAATTTTGCATTGTATCTTTTCTCTTCTCACCTGATTATATGGGTTTTTCCAACAATACAGAAATTTATTGGTTTATCTTAAGACCATTATCTCAAATACTGGATATTTCCAGGCGTTCGCCCCGTGCTAAGGTTCATCATATACTAGTTTCTTTTTGTCTGTTTTTTTTTTTCATTGTTGTTGCAATAAAGTAGATACCTATGAATCAGGGGTGGGTGGCATCCCCACCCACAAGCGGGTATGAATGATATCAAGAAGGGGTGGGGAAAACCCGTAGAAAAAAAAAAAAAAAGTTTTCCCCCAATTATTTTGGGAACTCTGAAAAGAAAAAATTTCGATTATTTGGGGTACTCTCTTAACGAGAATCAGGAATCACAGATCCTGCAGGGGATGATTAAACTCCACCAGTGCAACTGGAGGTTCTAGTGGGTTAAAATGAAAAAAAAAAAAAAGAAAAAAAAAAAAAGAAGAGAAATAGGTATACTCTGTATCCCTGCATACCCCCATCATTTCAATTACTGTTGCTAACCCTTCACATTGAATTCATAAGATCTCTTGAAGGAAGAAAGAGGCAAGTATAGAACATCAATTCTGAATCCAGGTCCAGTTTAACCCATGACATAGTGGACCGTTGGGGGTGCCACGCCGATTATATCCCCTTCATGGCATTTCTCGGGGCAAAGAGAGTTACTGGTAGCTGCCCATTTCCTTTCCAAGTAAAATGTGACAAGTTGTATTGGGTTAGGGGGTACCAGCAGCAAGGAGTAATCCCTGATCTGATCCTTAGTTAGAAGTGGAATCAGTCTGCCTTAGGGACTCAACTTCTAGTTTGGAATTACTTATATCTGTCTCCTGAATCATTTGCCAGTTGGAGAGGTATATGTATTCAGTCATGTCTTTCAATCTGCCTTACAGTCTGACTGTTCACAAAATGTCTCCGAAATTACTCAATGGATTTCAACGAAATTTTGCGGAAGGTTGAGTAATGGGGCGGATCAATACAAAATTAATTCCCCTGACAATGGTGTTGGCAGAGGTATGTGCTCACAGGGTACTTTCTAGTCGAATAGTTTATTTTCTTTATATATGGTAAGTACTGTGTAAATTACCCGAACCCCCATTGGATCGACCGTCTTATATACAGAATTTAGAGCTTTATATACCAGATTTTACTCAGCCAAAGTAAAAAAAAAAAATGCATATATGATGAAATAAACACAAAAAAATCATATCCTAAATGATTAAAAAGTTGAAAACATGGTACCAAAAATGGACAAAAAAGGTTTACGTGTGGGAGTAGGCATCTCAACTCCCAGCTATGAGGGTTTTTTTCAAAAAGCACTGGGTGAAGTGAGTGATGCCACTTCAGGTGCTTGGCGCCTCCCTGTCTAATTTGCATATCGCAAACAGGTAGATAGTAATTATATGCTGTGGAGTCACGAACAGACTGATGAAGCCGTAACCAGCGTAAGGGCACTACTCGCTCTCGATAATTTCGGTTTTGGGTACTAATTCAATTACTTGAATGTGCTTAAATCGTCAACATTCACTTGATTGAAATATTTCAAATTTTATTCAAATAATTCCCTATTGCTTTTTCATAGCCACAAAACGAAAGTTATGACTTTTTTCGTACACCATCCTAAAGATTTGGGTTTGAAGGATTGTAAAAAATAATTTTTTGTCCGTTTCAGCTGGGCTCCACGCCCTTCACCCCCCCAACCCCCGGGCAACGGTCAGTTTCACTAGCCGATTATGATGATGAGTGATTAGCTCTCGTTTTTTGTAACATTTTAGGTTATTACGCAATAGTCCTGAATAACTTATTCAGATGTGGAGGCGTGACCTGAGTAAGCGAAGTGAGGAAGGGGGGTCTTTTTGAACACCCCTCCCCCAGTCCCTAAAAGCTTAATAAATAGTAATCCGCCGACTGCATGTCTACTGACATTATACAGTAACACTGTGTTGGAGGGGGCTGCTCAAAGAACCGGCCGACCCCCCAACCCCGGTTCCCAAATCTACGCCCAGTCCAGGTGACAACCCTTAGAAGTTAAAAAAATTTTTTTTTTTTTTAAAAAGCCTCTAAAATTTGGAGATAGAAAAGGAAAAAACAGAGTTAGAACAAGGAAGAAAAATTCAACGAAAATTCCATTTTCATATTAACGAAATTCAATTGGCTGGTTGATTTAATTGATGATCGAAAGTTTGAGCCTATCAGAGAGAAATGAGGCTAAAATTTTAAGAAAAAAAACAAAACAAAAAACAAATCATATTATCGCGCCATTTTATTTGAATCAGTTTCTGCAACGAACAGTTATCTAAATATTTTTCGCACGCGGTACACCGCACCTGCATCCAGATAGTTGACAGGTGCGATTAGGCAGAAATATTTAATTTTGTTTATAGAATAGATACGTTGTTTTGCTTTTGTTTTTTTCTGAAAAGTTATAAAATCACGAAATGAATGCAGGATCTTAAAGTAAAAGAATCGCATGTAGCAGTAACAGGATATTACTAGATATGAACATTATTATTAGTAGTAAGAACACATTTTTTACAGTCTACAAAAGAAAAATAAGTTGACGGAATCTAATAGAATATATCTTTAGAAGATGAGGATTTGCTGCACACCAACCACTGAAGAAAGGTCTGGTTTGTAATTCAAAAGAAACCAACTTCTCTTGGCAGCATGCTGTGTTGTTGTGATCAATTCAAAATCAGAAAAAAAGTTGATCAATGAATAAATGGTATTGCCTTGCCTTTTGTTGGACAATGATCACTAAAAAAGTCCGAATTATCAAAAAGCGTAAACGCTAGCCAGAGAGTACCAATTCAGCAAAAACTTACAATGCAATTTGACCCCTACCCTATAAAAACCTATTTGGGGAGTCAAAAAAAAAAATTTTTTTTTCTAGACATATTACTAACGAAAGACTGACTGTACAAATAGCCAGAATTCTACTTCCATTGGAACGGCCTGTACGCGCGAAACATATAGTCAGCCAGCCATACCGACTTGAAAACCCAAGAAACCTACATTAAAAAGAACAAAAAACTGCTGAGAAGTTATACCCTGAAAAAGGATTCTCTCCCCAGAGATCACATGCGAAACCGAGGCCGACAGAATACAAGATGGAGAGATGAACTAGACAAATTTAGAAAATACTGGCTCTGCGACGCCCATTATAGAGAATTGTGGCGGATCCTGGGGAAAGTCAATGTCCAACGACGGATGATAAATGACTGATAATGATGATGACGAGTTCTCCCCCCATCTGTCCCTGAATTATTTCAGATGAACAAGGATTTTTTTTAGATTTGATAATGACTAATGAAACATCACATAACGAAGCAGTAAAGTTACAATTTTTTGAAAAAGATAAAATCCAGTGTGGGGTGGGTGAAAACCGTTAAATGGGTCAGTTGGGCGAATAATCAGATTTCTATTTTTCATTCGAATCGAATTGTAATTGAGCAAAGTTATTTCTGTACAGTAGCGTTTGAAGGTTCCTTTCCAAAATGAAGTAATAACTGACTGAACGAACGAGTTCGAACTTGGGAATGAGAACCAGCCGTCATTCTTGACTAATGACTCCATGGACGTACAAGCCGAAGGGCAACTGCCCTTTTCCCTCCCTTACCCCGCAAATCTGGGCAAAACAATGTTGTGGTTCGGCCAAATCAAACCATCTGCCCACCTTAACGAAAGAGTTCCCACACGCCCAGGCTTGACTCTCGCTTGAAAAATTTTGCAATCCTATTTAATCCGTGACTCGGAAATTCCTAGACTTGTCAAAGATCCTTGAACAATGAGAAACAGTCAGGTTAAGAAAAAGAAACAAAGCAAAGAGAAAGGTTGCTTCCAGAAAGGATTTTGTTGAGACGTCTCGCACAATCGCCAAGTTGGCACCGGCGTGTGGGAACTCTTTGGTTAAGGGGAGGGGCAGAGGGCTTGATTTGCACGAAATTTTACGGTGTGGGAATTTGGGGCTGCAGTTTCCCCACCTGGCTCGTATGCCTATGCAAGTTGAAGTGCCTTACAGAGCTAAAGGAATCCAAAAGTTTTCTCATTTATTTACCCGTAAATAGTGGAAGCAGGGCATTTTCGTTAGATGTGAACTTGTTTCGCTGATTCCACTCCGTATCGTTAACAGTTAGGCTACCCGAAAAGAGCCGATCACTAAAAATGCTTCTAACTTGCTACGGATTGCGTTAGAAAAGGCATTCAGTTGTGAAATAAAATAACACAAAATCGACCTACCAGTCAGGCTTTGAGATTATGTGACACGATATTATGCGTAAGTGTGGAGAGATTTATGTATGCATAAATTAATTAGGGCAATATTATATACAATTACTATAAGGTGCGGCAGAAGTTCCCAGGGCTCTCTTTTATAAACGATAGACTGAATGCACGATTGAAAACCTATTTTTCGCTGGAAAGTTTTGCACACATCACAGACTAAAATGTTATTGCAAGTTAATAAGTTCAGTTAGTGCAATTATCAATTAGAGAATGCCCCTTAAGAAGAATGACACCGAAAAAATTTAGAAACTCCGTTATAAACAAAATTAGAAATAATAGCACTATCGCATTCCTGTGGTCCGCCTCTAACAAAAAATTAAAAAAAAAAAAAAACAGATTTTTTTCGCAAGTACCCCACCGGAAAAAATTATTTTATGTCAAAACTGACAAATTTCCTGCAACAAAGGAAGTCTTGTAGATTGAAAGTGAAAAAAATAGTACTAAAGAAAAAAAAGTTTTGTTCTTTTTTTTCTAGATGCAGACCACAGAATTACAACATTTTTCATCAAGTTCCACACCGTCGCTAACTCGATGTTAAAAACAGCCCAAAAATAAATAATATTTAAGAGAGTGAATGAAAGAAAAACAGAAATACTAAAATTATATTGTTATTACTTTGAATAAATCAAATGGTTAAATTGTTTTCATTTGTTCGCAGTTTTTTCAACATCGAGTGAACGATGGTGTAAGTTTTGCAATCGGGACCACCTTCCCAACATTGAGCCAAATTGGCCCTTTAAAAAAAGTTAAAACAAAAGAAAATACAAGACTTACAAAAGAAAATATTAATTCTTTACCGTATAGTTTACGGTCAGGTAAGTATATTCTTTTTGCGAAGTGCGCGGAGTTATTTGTAACTGACCGTTGAACCGGTTAGCGGACTCTTCGGTTATGGATTGAAAGTGCAATTGATGGAAAATCACCAACGATGAACCAGTCGTTCCGTTTCGTCTTGCATTGTTTAAAGAAATGATCGAGTATTGTAAAGAAGGAGGAAAGCAAAGAAGGAAGGGGAAATTTTGAAACACGTGATCTGTTCAATTTCTTTTTCCCCGTTTTCAAAAGGCAACAATAGTGACTTTTTAAATGATGATACGTAAAAGTTAAAACATCTTATCCGCTCCCTCTCCCTTTCTAGCAAAGCAACGGTCAGGATTTTTGATTAACCGGACTCTCAAGTCAGTATCTTATCAGTTATGAGATTATAACGTCAAAATTAAGAAACAAGGCGGTAAAAATGAATCTATATGAGAATTTTGTATTTTTCTTTTTAGATAAGCTATTTTCCCTCTCATTTTAGTTGTCAGGGTGGGCAAACATCGCATGTTGTACATTTTTTTCCGGTGACAAGTAAATGCGTACTGAATGCTTGCTTAATCAGTGCCGTATCGAAACCTCAAGACACAGGCTTCCGGCACTCGGACTCTAAAAGAACCCCAGGGTGGATTTAAGAGCCAAGGCAGTGTTGCCAACTCGAAAATATATTCGCGTTAGTTTGACTGCCAAAAAGCGCAAATAGCAACAGAAAATAACCCAAAAGATGCTAAAAATAGTCTACAACACAGCAAATACTGACCGAAATGCTCAAGCACGCCCGCACTAATTTAGCGTTTTTTTTTTTCGCACTACCAAAACAAAAAACGCGCTGTATTTAGCGCAAAATTGGAAAGCGCCATGGTCCCTAAAGGAGGATGGTGATCTGTGCCTCAGTTCTCTATTAAGCTTAATCCAACCCTGTATGCAAACTGGAGATCGTCTTGAGATAATTTTGGCACATTCTGTCTTCCACAGCTAATAAAACTGTAGTGGCATATTTTAATTGTATTAGTTGAGATTTTATTACCTCTGCCAACGAATTCGGATCGGGTACATATTCGGTCGCATATTTACATCTGTCTGTCGAGTCGATCTCCCAAGAAAGAAATCGATGAATTTCAAGAAAAATTAGCGGAAGGGTGAGCATTGGTGTGAGGGTGAGTCTGTTAAATTGGGGGTGGATCCAGGGATTTCCTTTTTATTGAGAGATATTTTTCCGTTTTTTTGTTTTGTTTTTTTCACATTCGTTTATACGCTCATGACTGTCCACACGATATCTCCAAAAGTCCTCAATGAATTTCAATGAAATGTTGCGAAATGGTGAGTAATTATGTGAAAAGTAATCGAACTTTGAGGTGGATCAATACACGATAACTTTCCCTGAAAATGGCGTTGGCAGAGGCATGCGCTCTCCGAATGCTTTCTAACTCCATTCTAAACTACATCCATCAATTCATAGATATCATCATCATCATCATTATTATTAATTGATATCAAATTTGCTGGAAAGGGTTAAATCAAAACCTAATTAAACTCATTTATCACTATTTAAGTAAGTTTTTTTGTGCACATATTAAATCCTTTGTGCACTGATTGCAAAACGAGTGTGAACAACTTAGAGGGAACTATGTCCATAAATAGCATTCATCAACATTAAATGATAACTTTATATTTTTCACAAATTGTATTCGCAGGATTAATCAAATCCATGACTGTCTGCGGCCCCTGAGGTTTTAGGCTCAAGTTTAAATCTGATGAGTGATTATACCAACCTATATTCGAGCTTCAACGACAGAACGCGTGGATTAACCTTTAAAAGGTGCGTGAAGTGATCAAAATTATAAAATCATAGTCAGTTATCCTAATTTAAATTTTATAAAATAATACTTAACATATTTCTCCAATTGAATAGACTCTCGTTATTACGGTACTCTGGGGTGTTTAAATGTCGTTATAACGGACGGGGTTTATTCATGAACTAATCATTAATCGATAAGACTTTTCTATGTTACTTTAGGCGGTATTTAAAGGGTTCACCAATTCTAATTTTCACAATAATGCACAGAAATCTTCATGTGCTGTTTGCTACAGACTAAAGTCCGATAAGTTTTGCAGAAATAAAAACAAAAATAATCGTGCCATTAAATAATGCTTTTAGTGAGAGAATTTATTGTAAATCTTAGTTTTCAATAAAGATCGCAAAAAAAATTGTGCGTCACGTTCGGTAATTTTATTTACCAGTTAATATCCGTGAAAAATGTAAACAGATGTATTTCAATTTCTAAGAAACGATGAAAAAGAAAAATGGGAATTTCTTTCCGTCAGAGTCAATAGTTCGAATTGGTGGGTAAGAGATATTTTTGTCAGCAAAACTTATACCCCTGAGTGAAAAAGTGAATGCGATTTAAGGAAAACACACTATTCATTACTACATTGGTTTTTCTTCTTCTTTTGTTTCAATCGGGAGTGCCAACTGCCGATTAATAAAAAAAATAAGAAAATTTTCTATTAAGAGATAATTTAAAAAATCCCCAAGTTTAAAGTGTATTTAATCGATAGTTAGTCAGATATGCAGACGGTGGCTTGGGGATTACACAGAATAAGATACGAGTTATGTTCCCTCTAATCTTGAGTAGTCTCTCGTCAGTGTGCCCCTAAATCTGATGTGCATTTTTTTTTTATCCTTGCCAACGAATCAAGAGAGATATATGTGTTCTATTTTCCATCTACATGATATCACCGAGAGTACTAAATGGATATCAATAAATTTTGTGGGAGGTGAGGGAATGGAGGAGAAGAAAATGGTTAGATTTGGGGTGGACCCTAGAATTTCACTGGTTGAAATTTTTCCAGTTTTTTTGGTTGTCCCCCCCCCTACATTTATGCAGACGCTTACGTCTCTTCACAATGTCTCCAAAAGTTGATGAATTTCAATGAAATTTTTTGGAAAGACGGAGAGTAGGCTACAAATGAGGCGATTACATTTTGGGGCGGATCACTGCATAAGTACCCCCTTACGTCATGCTTATATTCCCCAAACGTTAGCTGATAAAAGTATGTGCTCACTGAATGCTTGTGTGAATGTGAAACTGATTGAAGATAATTTTGCCACAGCCTATCTCTCATGGTTAATAAAACTGTATGGTCATGTTTTAATAAAAGTTACATATTTAGTGGAGATTTTACTCGATACCTTGAACTAGTTCAGTTTGTTACTTTAAATAAAGTGCTATCTTTGATTGTTCAAGCCGTAGCCATCAAATATAACGGAGGGTTCTAACCTTGTTTTTTTTTTCATGTGCTCTTGGTCATACAGACTTGAAAATTGGCATCAATACTCCCATAGACCCTTTCTGAAAATGTTTCCATCTTTTATTCTGGAGAAAAAAAAAATACTATTTCAACCTTTTTGGGACCTTATCAATAAAATCTAGATTCTCCAAAATCTAGATATTTTCACTGCTATAGACGTTATCCAGAGAAAAGTGCCAGTGATGTCATATATAGAATTTATTCTGACCATATTTTACTTCAACTGAATTTTTTTTACACAACTTCAAAATAGGACACTGCAGTTGTTCAATCATTGACTGTAATAGTGACTTTTATGTGATGTAATTCCAAAATAAATTTATAGCAAAAACATCCACCAATTTACAGATTATGGTTATTAAAGTAACTGGAAATGGTTTCATCAAAACTTCTGAAATTAGTGATGAACTAATGTGGTATAAAAAAATTTTTTAAAAGATTAAAAAAAAGTAGACACTGAGTTTAACGCCTTAGCCGAAATGATATTACCTCAAATAAAACCATGTAATGGACGTATGTGTGCCTCATATACAATGCACAACATGCCACAAGACACATGTGTGCATACACCCCTGCAATTGCTGTACACTAAGTCAATCGAAAACGAATTTCTCGATTCACACCCTAATTCGATCACTTGTTTACCTATGGTTCATCATTCCACAAAATTTCATCAAAATTCATTGAGTACTTTTGGAAGGCTGGGTATGATTCGATCCAGCCAACTCAATATGAAAACAAGACAATTATACGTTCATATACAAAAAGGCACAAACCTTGTGAAATATTGATGCTATTACAAGACAAAAAAACCAAAAACAAACACATGGCAACAGAGAAAAAAGATTGGAGAAAAATTTAAATGAAAAAATTATTCATGTAAATTATATAAACAGTGATATACTTGTGTTTGAAAACTTGCCTCACACGAAAGCCATAAGTTATTATATTACAGATTTATACATAAACACTGCAGTGTGAACAAAATTCTAAAAAGGTTCTATAGTTTATTCACGTAAAGTTTATCCCATATTTTTCTTCAATCCTTCCCCCTCCCCACTCCAATGAAACAAAACATCTCTATATGAAAAGTTTTGTGCATTTATTTAAGAACATGCTGGCCTGCTTCAAGGCACAGGAAAATCTCAGGGTAGGCTAAGGGGTAAAGAACAAAACCCTCTGGGATATTTACAAGCAATATCATAAATGATTTGAATTCATTGTTGACGTAATGCTGCCTATCCATTCTCCTTTATTGTTATTCAACATCTAATAAATGTTACATTGATTTGGGTTACATCGAATCCTTCCGCCCCCTTTTTGGAGATATCCTGTACACAGAGTCGGAAAAACGGAAACAATGGAACCTCCTCAACTCCATAGACAGAGATATTCAAGTTTTTTTTAGTTCAAGACAATTTAATCTTTCTATTTATCTTGAGTTGTTGATAAATTTCAGATGATTCATTCTACAGCCTTCTCCAGGTGTAAAATGTAATATCCATAAGGAAAGAGTCTCTTTTATTGGTCTCATTCTTCATGGATATTACATTTTACACCTGAAGGATGAACCGGCCGAAGGGTTGTGTCAACAACAAAGATAGAAAGAAAAGATTAGATTGTCCGAAAAAAATTTAAAATGTTAAGGACTCTTCTCAAAGTTATAGACAATAGATCCAATAAGGTTTTTCTTCTTGGAAAAATGATAAAAGCATTTCTATGTCAAAAATAGATAAACATGAAAGCTGAACTCATATATGTAATCTACACATATCTTGGAAAGTTTTGCACGTTATCTTGACCATATCTGGTTTATACATTTCTAAAAATACATAACACAAAAACAAAAAAAAAAATACAAACATAAAACAAAAATAAAGACGTGTGATTAATCACTTTATAGAAACTGTCACGTGATCTTTTGGCATCATGTTGTGTTGGGGGGGTGATCAATTGAAAATTTCTGAAGAGGGGGGGATCAATGAATAAGTTACTTCTCTTGAGCCTTTTTTTGGGTAGTGATCACTGAAGATTTTTTCAGAAAAAAAAAACAAAAAAAAAAAACACCGCAAACACTAACAGAACCTATTCAGCTTGCATTCACATGGCAAGAATGAATTTTTTTCTGGACATAATATGGAGTAAGTGTTTGAATTTTCAGTCATGTAGCGCCATGATGCAGCCTGTATGCATGAGAGATAGTCAGTCAGACTCACTTAAAAAGTGAAGAAACCAATGTTCACACACACAAAAAATTTGAAAAAAAAAAAGTGGGGGCTTGATGTTCATTGTTATTGAATCACAGCAGCCCCAACCAACCAGCTAAGTGAGTTACAGATTTTTCTCTCTTCAAGTGTCTTTATCTATGTATGTAAGTGTTAAGGCACTCCTGTTACACTTTTGGGGTTACAAACTTGGAATTTTGTGCTAGTTCACAACTAAGCATTATCTAAAAATGATTTTTTGTTTTTTCAAAAAAGTGGTTTTTGGGGACAAACAATTTCCAAATTTTGTACTGATATCTTTTCAGATCCATTTTAGATAATTTTTCAGATTATTAACTCTGGTATATGTGCACCCTAGGGAGATTAATTTATGCGATGTACAATATTCTATCCTATTCCAAATGAGTTCATATTTGTAGCCCATTGGAACTTATCCAATTTTTTTTTGTTTTTTTTCATACTTTTCATGAAACATTATTTCACTTTCACTCAACAGGTTCAGATGTTTCCCCGTGCAATAATTAAAACATTCACAATGATGACGATGATGTTGGAGGGGGAAGAAAAGGTCTATAGTAAAATATTACGGATTAGTATGGGACCCACCTTTCCAATTCTAAAACCTTTTTATATGGACTGCAATCTATGTGTGAAAGCAGTGGTGGAACAATCATTAGGCTGTGTAGGCTTACGCCAGGAGGCCCAAAAGGAAAGGGGAGCAAGAGCAAAACAAGAATGATAAGTTCAATGATGTGTTCACCATCTATGGTAGTAATAGTAGGAGTAATAGACAGAGGATTTATCTGAAGGTCTATCCAGCGTGATACAGCTAAGAAGGGGACCAACTAACCAAAAAGTGCCTCATATAGATGCATGAACAGATCTAAATTTCATTTTAGTGAGTGTACACAAGAGTAATTCGGATAACGCAATCAATTGATACAACTTTCTGATATTATTATCGATGTAGAACATAATACGAAGTCATTTACTACAACTTAATATCACTTCTAATCAACAGAGGGCGTGTCAGGAGAGGGTGAGGTCAGGGGTAGCCTTACTAATGCTAAATTCAGGGGCCCCAGGGCTGTAGATAATCTGTCACAGGGGGGAAAAAAAAATACGATAGAAACCAGTCATCTCTTTTCTTACTACGCACTAATACCAGTCAGTAGAGAAAAAAAGTGTTTGTTTTGATCTAGGGAAAAAACCCAGGTCTGGTTAGTCACTGAATAGAAACCATCATATGCTGATTGTTGTTCATGACAAAATTTAAATTTTTATAAAATGAAAAAAAAAAAAAAAATGAAGGAAAAAATGATTTTATTTTGTAGACGATTGCACGGTGGTGATTACCGGAAAGTCCAATTTTAGGGTGGGGAAAAAAAAGGAAAAAAAGGGGGACTTTATTTTAGATAATGAGTAAATGTTTCTCTGAATTTTTGAGATGAGGTATTATTATTATTTCTATTATTATTCGGACTATCCTCATCTTGGTTGTTTTTCATACGTTTCGGCCATTGTATGTCGGTTAAGTAAAGGGTCAAGTTTGTTACTTCCCCACACCTACCAGATAATACCTGATGAAGGCCGTACTGTACAACGGCCGAAACATTGTATGAAAAACAACCAAGATGAGGATAGTCCGAATAATAATAGAAATAATAATGAGTAAATGTCTAAATTTTGAGCTCTTCAGCTACATCAGTGATAGATAGATTGCTAGGCAGAATGACTTAAATACTGAAGAAACTCATGTTGACAACTTGACAGTTCCTCAAAACTCACTTCCTCTCTTTCGAAAGTTTATAGCAGCAATCGAACCTGCTGAGCAGGATGGGTAGAACCTTTGAGCTTTATTAGTCTCTTCTATCAATCATGCCCACTGATATACACAGGAAACCATTGAACAAAACAGTCAACGTAGGTGTCTTCAGTTTATCAGTTGGTCTTGCTGGCTGGATATCTACGTATGTATCATGCATAATGGCCGTACCAATTGAGCTAGAGGGCTGAAATTTTCAACATTTACTCATTATTTCAAGAAAAATGTTTCATTTTTTTATATCCCCCCACTTTAAATAGGTTTTAGTCGAATTTTAATTTGCAATGAAGGTTAAAGCCATATTGATCCCCCCTTAGTTCAGCAGCATTTGTTTTTTGAAAATTCAGACTTCTTTAATGATCACTGCCTAACAAAATGGTGAGAGAAGTAACTTATTCATTGATCACCTCTTTTCCCTGGTTTGTTATTTGATCACCCTCAATATGGCATGCAGCCAAAAGATATTGATCATGTAATGGTTTCTATAGAGTGACTAACTAGCTCTGTTTTTTTTGAGCAAAACATTTTCACTGGGTGCACAGATACTACTCTGATCCTAGCCATAGGGCCAGGTTACCACTTTCATCCTAGGCAGAGCAACCAGATGCCCCGTTCCCAGGCAGAAGAGCTGATCCATTCTTATGTAATGTTCCAAATTTGTTCACAGGTCCAAAGTTTAAGTTCAAGAAAATGCACCACTATATACATTTATATATCCCTCCCCATCTTGTCTTTCATGTAGTTACTTCGGCCAACTAAGCCGAATAGATATTTGTATTACCTTGTTTCTATCTCTCGGTCAGCCCACACAATATCTCCAAAAGTTCTCTATGAATTTCAATAAAATTTTGTGTAAGGTATGTAAAAAGTGATTTAGTCCAGGAACTTATTTTCTTTCAAGTTATATCATGGCCTTGGCAGAGGTATAGGCTCCCTGGGTGCTTTATAGTTCTGACAGTATTGTAAAGAACAGACACAATAAGTGGAAAACTACAGCAGATCCCATCATGAAAAATGAAATTCTTGTTCACATTGTTTTTGTGAATTGAAGAGAGTTCCACAAAAGGTAAATTGATTGAAAATAAGTTATTTTCACACAAACTCTTTTTTAAAAACTATGAAGTGCAAGAGAACCATTAGTGAACTTGTGGGGGCGGCATGGGACGGTTGATTTGATGTTTATATCTGATGTTTTCAATTCTAATGTGTGCGGACTACTTTTGATGCACTTCCATTGTCTTGTTCTTGTTATGATATAAGCCTCCCACGCTTTTGTTCTTTCACAAGAACCAAGGACAGGTGACACTTGCCCCCAAAGAGAAGGGTAGAGGGATGTGTTGTCTGACTCCCTTATTTCATTAAAAAGGGGTAAACAGACAAGAGGAGCTGCTCTATACCCTCTCCCCTTCCCTCCCTAAGCGTGGGGGGAATGAGCATCCCCCCCAACTTATTGAATAAGACATGGGAAAATTCCACATCCACACTTGGGAAGGAGAGAGGGAAAGAGTTGGATGAGTTGAGGGGGGGAGAGCGTGTTGTTGTTATTATCATTTTATGGCTCATCACTTGAATCCAGACATAATAAGGCTAACTGACAATCCGCTAATATAGCAAGTTATCATAATCGTCAATCAGCTTTTTAGATTCTGTTTTTCTATATAGACCTGTGGGGAACACCTACCAGTCCCCCCCCCCACTCCTAGACGTCATGGTGCCAGTACATTCAGAGCTTGTCAAAATCCTCACGCCATCTTATTTTCTGGGCAGGCCCCTATTTTGTTTATGATCTCGACCAATCCATCTTGTGAGTCACGATGTCCAGCAGTAGCATTCCCTTGTAACATGGCTCGTCCAATACCATTTAAATTCATTAATGGCTTCTACAATACCTATACCAGGGTTTGCATTCTAAAGTATTGTACTATCTTCTGATCTTTCCATGTAATGCCAAGCACAATTTTTTTTTTTCCAGTGCATTGTGTATGGTTCTTAGTCTTGGTTAAGTTCTATGTTTCAGCTCCATAGAGGACTATCAGGAGGACACACTAGTTGAAGATCCTTCCTGTCAAGTTCAATAAGATCTTGAAGATTGAACTTCAGAAACGTCTTTTAGTTTGAACAGAATTATTTGAGATTCTCCTTCAACTCCAGACAGCAGAGAATTGGTATGTTTGTTTCTCCCTATCAGAAACCATCAACCAAAACTGTCAGAATAGGTTTCTTCAATTTTCAAGTCAAGCCCCCAGCAAGCAAGACTCCGTATCATGCATACAGGCTGCACCGATGGAGCTAAAAGGCTCAAAATTATAACATTTACTCATCATATCTACAAAAACCTTTCTGTTTTCTGACCCCCTACCTATAGTAATAGTACGTTATTAGCGAGATGCGTGGGAATAATTTGTCATGCAAGTTTTTCTTGGATCCTTAATTTGTGTCTGGGAGCATTTGTTTATTTTCTGTAAATTCAGACTTTTCTAGTGATCACTGCCCAACAAAAGTTTTGAGAAGTAACTAATTCAGTGATCTTTTTTTTCTCCCAATTTTTCAATTGATCACCCCCCAACATGGCATGGTCACAAGACGTTTTCTATTGAGTGACTAAGCAGACCTGTTTTGAGAGGATTTGGGCTTATTCTGTTTACACTCCAACAGGTACCATGTAACTTGATGTTACTTTTTCTTGTATTACTTGGAGAGGAGGTGGGCACTGCCAAGTAACAAACACCCTAGCATCAGCGATGCCATGAAACCCAACACGACATACCAAGGTTCTTGGATCATAAAACCAGCCATGGGTTTCTACTGGCGGGGTGAAACTGGGACACTCCCTCCTGGATCAGGCCTTTTCATTCAAGAAAAATGGCATCAGACGCCAATGAAACCAACCAACTAATCCTGGGAATTAATTCATTTTGAGTAGTGTCAGCAGCAACATCAGTTGCACAAACACCGGGTTGTTTCAAGATCAGGTTGAACAGTTGAAACAATGGATTATGAAAACCGAAGAGAACAAGGAGATCAAGCCATCAAGAAACAATTAGGATCATTGATCAGACACATCTCGCAAGCTACTGGAAGTAAACATGATCTTTGCCCCAGAATGCAGAAGTCAGGCCTCTTCCAAACATACACCTTTGGAACAGGCAAAGCCCTAGTAGTTTTTAATCATATATATAAAGTTCGAAATTGTTGAATACCAGAAGGAATCTGACAGGAATATCAAGTTAGAAAAAGGAGTAACTGTGACCAGGTACTGTGCAAGCCAGAGGAGTCTTTCTATCCTACATACCCATCACATAGCCAGGTAGGTAATTCAAGAAGTCCGAGAGAAGGAAATAATAAAGCTGGTTTGTTTTGGTTATTTCTGGAGACTTCTTGTGAAGCACAGGGCCACAATCACTCTAATGCAGTTTCAATAGCAAGTAGGTTTTCACAGGGTGGAGTTGTTAGCCCCACACACAACCCAGCTCTTTAACCCAGATTTTGAGACCAGCTATGGCAACTGCCAAGCTGTAGGTTTGTCTGTCATAGTAAACTACCCTTAGATGGATAGCCTTACAGGGCTGAAGAGCCCCAACTGCCCTGATATTTACCCATAGCTGGAGAAAGAAGTGGATTCATGCCTTTGCTAAGGACGTTGGGGCAAAAGGACACAAACAGCCTTAGTCAAAAACTTGAACTTAGTCCCCTGATTCTGTTTTCCATGCATATAACTGTTACCCCACCTTGCATGTCTAGGGAAGATAATATTTCTGATAATTATGACAACCAGGGACCTAATTTCCAATATTAGATTTATGTAAATGCATATTTTTACAGGAGCGGCTGTCTTTATGCCTTAGTCCGCAATATTGCGACTTTTTGTACCCGAAGTTAAAAACAAACCGACCTGTTCTTTTTACCTTTTATATGTAAGTGAACTAGACAAGGAGGGAATTTCTTTTTCTGTAGTACAAGGGTTACTACGATGGTCCACAGAATGTTGACAATGAAATTGTCTCTCACTGAGAACTCCACAAAAATGGCCTTGCACCAATGTTGGGTTTGTGCAATAAATATTTGGGTGTGACACATACTTATATACATGGGGGTAGTGAGAAGGGATGCAACAAGAGAAAGAAAGCTACACTTCTGGCCATTCTGGAAGTTAAAGGGGTGCAATTTGGAATAGCCCCTCTGGGCCCCCAAAAGATTTATTATAAATAATAGTTCAGCAAATGCATTTCTACTGACATAATCATCACAAGGATATAATTGTACACATAAGAATTGTATAAATTATTATTCAGAGCTGGTACAAGTCCATTTATTGCAAATTTTCCTTTTTCATCAAATCACACTAAATGTTGGAAGGGAACCCTCAAGGAGTCAAGCTCCCCAATCCCCCAATGCCCAAAATCTCTAGCTATGCATCTAAGAATAGAAAGAGGCAAATAAAGCTCCCATTAGGAGAAAAGGTCAAAGTCTTTTTTTTACAGACATGATGCTTGTAAGCCAAGATGTTTGGAATTTAAGGCGTGAGAATTATTTTACCAAAAATGATTTCGTAATGTGAGATGGAATGAAAAGGGACCTACTTGATAATTTGAGATTAATTCTTAAAGTACAAGTGTCAGATTTCTGTCAGAATTTTTGAGATGAGGAATTCATCATCATGCATAGAGAAACCTCAATTATCCAAAGCCCCGTAATAGTGTTTAGTATGGTTTCCTCTTCCAAGATTAGATTAGTTATCCAAGCAATCAATTATCTGAACAAAATACTTCCCATCCATCTCATTTGGATAATCAAAGTTTCCCTGTAACCATACTATCGTCCTCAACTGAGTTGATATGTTCACAACATTTCAGCCGTTTTACCCTCCAGTCTTCTTCAGGTTCCTGTCAGGTTCAGAAAGGCAGCTTGATTCCTTAATCAAGACTTATCCAATCTACATGAATAGATTATTCTTATTCCGTCATACGATCCAATGGGCATCTGAGGGGAGAAGTGGATAAATACTTTCCCCATGGCCATTAGAACAATATTATAATGATAATGTGAATAGAAATTTGGAATTCAATCTGTTCATTGAGAAAAGATTCTGTTATTTGATACGGAAAGTATTCCGAAAACATTTATTCCTTGGTGCTAGGGTCACATTTTTTTAAAAGTCATTCGGGAATATATGTTGAAAGTGAACGAGCAGTCAAACAGTAGGAATTTTTTTTTTTTTTTTTTAAGTGTACATTTTATACTTGTATAGACATTAACCTATATAAATATAGACTAAAAACTATTTCCCATGGAATAAAAATTGAGTTGTTTCGATACAAAGTTAAACAAGCCTGACTACTGCAGGATCAACCACAGGCATCCACTAGTGGCTACAAACAGGACATTTGCCCTTCTCTGGATCAGGCCTTCTCGCCGAGAGTGAGGGGGATTTGAAAGTGGATGCCTCATAGATGCCAGATCAAGGGTCACTATGAACAGTGATAGTTTCGGTATTCTTAAGTTTCTTACCCGATAACCAACATTCTGATGTATCCTATGTACCCTCCCTCACAAATATATCCTCTTGCCCTTCCCACTGAAATTCATCCCTTTGCCCCACCCTGAGAAAGTGGCAATGGATGCCCTTGAACATCACCCCTACTTCTATTGTGACTGAAAATGATCACAGCAACTTTAGTAACATTGATATGCAAGACTAGTCAGTTTGGTTCCGTCAGTAAGAAAGCCACATGCAGATCAATTTGTCGTGATTTCAGATCAGTAGGGCAATGTCAAGTTTATACACAAGTTCAACACGCGGGACAGACAGTGAAGAGTGTTGTGGTTACAAGGGGGAAAACAAAGTCAAATCCGTCATCGTCACACTTCTGTGATATATTGAATGTGAATCTTTTCAGACTAAGGTCAGGTGAAAAAAAAAAAAAATCCCTGAAGAAAAAATGTTTGATCAGATCATTTTATTCTTTGAATGATATGACATCAAGGATTTTTTTATTTCACTGAATGATGTAATTTCAAATGGGCATGAAATCAAGGTCCAGTTCCGCTCCATAATTGTATGGTAAATTGAACCCCCAGCCCAATTTAGATTTATTCTCCAAGTTAGAGTATGGTGAAGATCCAGTCTACCATATGCCAAAAATGATTTTAAACATGTTGGAGACGGACTTATAGAGAGAGATGCACGTGGATGCATCTAAAAACTGAAAGAAAATTGGTTCATAAAGAGCCTCAATGCTGGAGAGGTAACAGTAAGTTTCAATTTTTAATTTTCAAACTATCATCTCAATATTTAAAACATGCCTGGTTACTGCAGGATCAAACTCCACTCCTACTCTGACTGAAGATAATTACATCAACATTTGTATTGTATATATAATCCATGAACTCATAGGTATATAAGACTTGTCAGATTAGTTCAGCCTTCCAATCACATGGTCATGAATTTGAATCCCAGGAGGGTAATGTCATGTTTACTCTCCTAAATTCAATGAGGATTGTTGTTCTTGTTACAGGGGAAAACAAAGTCAACTTCAGCAAGTTTGACAAAAACTCCAAAAATCTCTAAACAAAAAAAAAAATTTTTTCTTAATTCCTGGATTTACCCCCAAATTTTATCAAAATTCATTGAGAACTTTTGGAGATATTGTGTAGACAATCGTGAGTGACAACATGTACCCTCTTCCAACTTTGTTGGCAGGTGTAAAAATAGACAAACAACTATTCCTTACAGAATGAAAAAAAAAAAACCAATGTTAATGGGCTTTGTTTCTATACAAACTCCGTTAAAAGAAAAACGAACAACAAACAAACAAAAACTAATTTGTGCATGTCCTAAATTTGATAGATTGGATCCTGTCAAAAATAGCGGGGGGGGGGGGGGCGATAACAGTTTGGCTACCCCTGTCTGTGCAACATAGTTATAGTAGGGAGGGGTTTGCCCAAATATTCACCCACTCTCTCTCTCTATCATCAGGGCATTCAGTGAGAAAACATTCTGCCAAGATATCTGGCTGGGGGACAGAGCACAGGGAGAAGCGGATTCACAGCTCACCCAAGGGCATTAAGGCAAAAACAAACGAATGACTTCAGCTAAAATCCCAAACCCTACATTTCCATGTAAATTCATAAACATTTTTAAAGCTAAAAATACAGGTCTCTGATTAATCACTCCGTAGTTACCATCACAAGACCAATGTCTTTTGGCAACATGACGTGTTTGGGGATAACTAATAGAACAATTTGGAAAAAGGAGTGATCAGTGAATGATTTACTTCTTTGGCTAAAAACCAGAATGAGATTGAAGATGGCAGATATCCTTAGAGACTCCAGCTTGTCTTTTTTAATTCAAAGTTTTCTCCTAAACTGGTAGCCTCTCAAGGCTAGAGAGCCAAGTCTGTTTGTTATTTTACCCACAGCCGAAGGGAGAAGAGATGGATCCATACCTTCACCCAAGGGCATTAGTGCAAAGTGAATGTAAATAGACATAGAGGGAGTGTGAACACACACACACATCCTCCAAAGCTCAAATTGTAAAAGTTTTACTTGAAACATGAATCCTATCTATAACTCTGAGAAGAATAGTCATAACATCTAAACTTTTCAGAAAATCTAATCTCTTCTTCTCATCTTTGATGTTGACAACATTTCAGACGGTTTGTTTTACAGCCTTCTCCAGGTGTAATATGTATTACCAGTAAGGAAGGGAGTGTCATTTATCGGTCTATTTCTCTTTGCTGTTTCGTGTCACCAGAGAAAGAGATCAAAAAAAGAGAATCTCTTCCTTACAGCTAATACATATTACACCTGAAAAAGGCTGTAGAATGAATTGTCTGAAAATGTTGTGTCAACATCAAAGATGGAAAGAAAAGATTAAATGGTCAGACAAAAGTTGGTATGAATGGTTTCACCTTTTATTGCAATATTGAATATTATAGGTCAGGATTTCTCAACTGTTTTCCACGTAATTCAACAACGGAAGGGAGGGTTCGATTCTTCTTTATATATATATATATATATATATATATATATATATATATATATATATATATGCGTTTGTGTGTTGCAGCGCTCATGGTCACACTGCCTTGTCCATAGATTAGAAAATTAGCATTAGTCCTCAACAAGATTAAAAATATTTTTTTTATTTTTTTTGGGGGGGGGCTTATTTTGACAGTTTTATCAATAACATCAAGATTCCCCAGAATCTATGTTTTTACCCTATTTTAGATGTTTTCCAGTGAAAAACATCAGAGAAGTCATAAACAGAAATTATTCTTCAATGTAATTGTTTTCATCATCATCAGTCTTATCGTCAGCAGTTGGACATAGACCTTCCCTAGGATTTGTCACACTTCTCTATCAAGGGCGTCACAGTGCTAGTACTTTCTGGATTTTTCTAGTTTGTCACACCATCTTTTATTTTGCCGAGCTCTGTTGATTCTCTCATGCACACATTGCATGCTCCTCAATCTGCAGGTCTGTCTCTTGGTTAGGTTCCATGTTTCAGCTCTATATGTGACTATTGGAAGGATGTATTGGTCGCATACTCTCTTTAGGATAAATGGGATCTCGTTTTTGAAGGTCCAGCTTGCTCTGCCGAAGGCTTGCCATCCTAGAGAGATTCTCCATTTAATTTCTTCTTTCGTGGGTTTCATTACCTAACTTTAAATTTTGATGCTACAGTCATTCAATTATTGATTACTATTTTTTTTACTTTCATTTTAATTTTTAGTTGTCTTTATGCTGTTGTTGCTACTGCAGCAGTGACATAAAAAAAAAAATTTCTTATTAAATTTTAAAAAAAAAATGGACTTTTCTCTATCATTAATTTTTTTAAATCTATCAACCCCTTGGACAAATATTGCATCTCTCCCCCCCACCCCGTTGAGAATGAATGCTTTCCCCTAGACTAGGTAGTTTTATGCATTCTTAATTATATTTGCAGCTATGAATATTGTCACAGCTGGGCAAAGTGAATAGTCTCCATTCAATGGCCGTGGGTTACTGGGGCAAGGATGTGTACCCGACAGGGCGTTGGAAAATCTGTAATTTCATAGTACAATGGCCTAAAAATGAAAACAGTTGTATTTTCTTTTTCTCAATGATTAAAAACACAATTTATGATGTTTGGAGTTGAATTCTCAACAACAATTTGATTTTGGAGAATCAAAACATTCCAACCCGTCTCCTGAATAGTCAATCTTGTGTATATCTTTTTAGTTGGGTCCCAGATCAATCAAGTTGTCAGATTTCTGCAGCTTTGCCAGAAGATAATGCTACAAAAAGTTTTAAATGAAGGAGAAAACTAGCTGGCCTTGTGGTGTCATGTATATTTTACTTTAAAACCTTCCACTAGGTCCATTGGGTATGCGTGCTAAATTTGGTTACTTACTATCATATAGAAATAGAGGAAACTCAGATCATTATTATTTGAGTGAGAGTGAACATATAGTCCACAAATTCTTTTATTGCAAATATGAATTTTGCATACATATCCAACCTATTTAGTGCTTGCAGTAACCATTTTAGGCCCAGGGTAAAGTCAGAAGTTGAAAGAGGAGTGATTCAGCAAGAAACTGACCATTGTAAAATAATAGTTTGATAATATGGAACATCATTTTAGAGCTTTTTGTTAGTTCCCTCCAGATACAGATTTCCATAAGCAGAGGGAATTGATATGTTTAGTTTAGTTAGTCCTAGTCAAGTTTAGGGCATTTTTATAGTGGGGAGAAATGAAAAAGATCCCAGCATTTTGGGCTTTCTCTACAATGCGGACAAACAAAAGCAACCCTAGCATTTTGGGCTTTTCATATTGGGGACAAATGAAAGAGATCCCAGCATTTTTTTTCTTTTTTCAGCGAGAAAAAGAAAATGCCCTTAATTTTTTTTTGGCTTCTATACTTGAAAATCATGGACATTAGAGACCGAAGAATACTAACAAATAATGATTTATTCGATGAGTTTGTAATTGTGGAGAATGGGAAGGACAAGAGACTTTCCTCAGTGAGTGTAGATCAGGGATCCTCACCCTTTTATGCTCTATGCTCCAGCTTGACAACAACAAAAAATTGGTATTGAAAAGGTATAATTTCTGTATTGTATGAAATTTAATAACAACAATGCAATTATGTCACCATTTTTATACCTCACTAAGTTATTTAGTTAAGCAATAATAGCTACAGATTAGAATAAGTAATTAATAGTATTGTGCAATTAAGAATTAATCATATTGTATAATTTGGAATTAATCAGTCAAGACTTATGACTCAGTTTTCACTCTTAATACCTGAATTCCAAATTGCCCTCAAATATATTAGAATTGCTCCCTGTTGACCTACCTTCAGAATCACTGGTATAGACATTAAATCAGTAGATAGCAGTGGGGGAAGGG
The DNA here is from genome assembly GCA_963457665.1 of Thysanoteuthis rhombus. Taxonomy (NCBI): domain Eukaryota; kingdom Metazoa; phylum Mollusca; class Cephalopoda; order Oegopsida; family Thysanoteuthidae; genus Thysanoteuthis; species Thysanoteuthis major. The sequence continues at coordinate 27,644,103 of OY735238.1, read as the reverse complement.
GAGTTGAGAGAAAAATCGTAAGCTATTGGGAGAGCAAGATCAACATTCAAGAGCAAGAAAATCCCATCAGGTTTTTTTTTCTTAAATGTCCACACCCAATGCAAACTCTTGATAGTCACCTATGAAGCTGAAAAATGGAACCTAACCAAACAATTGCCTCTTGAACTGAGAACACTGCAATGTGCACAAAAAAGGATTTGTGCTTAACATCACATGGAGAGATCACAAAACAGTATATTAGAGAAAAAAAAACAGGAGACTGAGATATCAAAGAATCTATTAAAAAACTCAAATAGCGATGAACGGGCCAGGATAGCAAGAATGTCAGGAAACCAGTGAACATCAGGACTCACAATCTGGATCCCCAGAGATCATAAGCAAAATCGAAGACATCAAAAAATTAAATGGCATGATTTAGACAAGTTCAGGAAATATTGGCTCTGCAATGCCCACAATCAAGAGGTCAGGTGAATCAGGGGGAGGGGATATATTTCTTACGTTGGATGTTAAAAGGCTGATGATGATGATGATGATGAAGAAAGGCATACTGTGGATCCATCTTGATATAATTCACCAAATGTCCAACTGAACATTACAGCGTAACTCAGAAACCACAAAATATATCCCCATGAAATTTTTTCTGCATAATAATGGGATCTGCAGGCATGTTTTTAGCAAGTTTTTTTTTTCTCAATTGTCAAAAACTAATAATCGTACAGGGTTTACATTGTACCCAGAGGTATTGAATTAAGGCACTCCTTGAATATAAAAAAAAAAAAAAAAAAAAAAAAAAAAGAAGTTTCCATCTCTTATTGGGGACCCAAAAATGCCATTTAGTTCTTCCAAGGGAAGTAGCTGGAAACCTGCCCTTAGGGTGAGTTTCCAGCCAGTGATGTTAATTTTAAGGTTCTTCTCTCCATCAGGTCACATTCGAACATCAACCAGTGGTAGTTCTTGGTGCTCAGAGATATTTAAATGCCACACGAGACAATATTAAATGATTGAAAATCTTCAAGTGCAAATAGCAGAAGGGCGTCCCAGTCATTAATAGTCAGTATAAGTAAAATTGTAGCCTGGTACTAAACAAAGCAACAAGTTTAGTTGGTTAATGACAGTGATTTGCAAAATAGTAAATACAAGTTACTGGTCAATGCACTCAAATGAACAGGAAAATGTCCAAGAATTGCCAACATTTCTTCCAAACGTTTCCTCTATAATCAATAGAGACATTTTTAAATCAAATCTAAAATACTGTTGAGACATTGCAAATTTTCTTGCAGTAGAAGAATCAGTCATCATTCATTTTTATAGTACTTACTAGATGGTAGAATAAAAATCAAAATGGAAGATTTAAAATACTTCTAAAAATAAAATGAAATATCTGTACCTTGCATAAATGAATCACTACAGTGTACCAGAATCAATTATCTGGAAAAAAATTAACCAGAAGAGACAGAGACACTCCAAGTTAGAAGAATCTGTAGCCCACTTGGCTAGTTGGTTGGTCAGGCCATTTGCGGATCTATGGTGATTTGATAAAATCAAATAAGCCTGGCAGCTGCAGGGTCGAACTCCACTCTTACCTCCATTTCAACTGGGAGATGATTATTTCAACTTTTGTAAAGTATATATAATGAATAAAAAAAATTGAAAATTCTTTTTCAGTATAAATGTATTTTAGTTGAATGAATAAGCCAACGCAAATTTCTAACATACATAAATTTTTGCAGATATGAGAGACTTATCAGTTTGGCTCAGTTGGCAAAAGGGCCACTGGTGAATCATTGGGTTGTGATTTCCAATCACAGTAGTGAAATGTTCATTTTATAAATGGGTTTGTTTTCTAGAGAGAAATAAGCTTTTGCTTTATTCTATCAGAAATTTTCCTAAATTTGTGAGACCTGTCAGTTTAACTCAGTTGGTAGGAGAGCCACTTGCAGACCATTATTTTTTAATCAAGTAGACATGCAGTTGAAGAATAAACTCCATACCCCAAGCTTAGCTATACTACAAAATATTTTGATAAACAATTTTTATCTGATAAGATTCATTTTCAATAATATAATATATTTTCATTTATCTAGAAAAATTTGATATAAAATTTCACAATATAAAGACAGCATATAAGAATATGAAACATTTGTTTGATTATCATTTTTTAAAAGGATCAGTTAAAAAAATCTAGAATCAGTTTACTTATCTAAAAGCATTAAAAGCTAGAGAGCACTCGGGACACATACCTCAGACAACCCCACTGTCACTAAAACTGAATGAAATTCAGTTCACAAGGTTACGATGCAAGGGATCCACCCAAAATTTAACCAATTTTTCCTTGGCACATTACCTTACTCTTCCACAAAATGTCATTGGAATTCATTGAGAACTTTTGGAGATATTGATTGACAAATCATGAAAGAGTACATAAATGTATAATTGGGGGGGAAAAAAAAAAAATCCCACAATTGAAAGAGGATTCCTAAATATACCCCCTAATTTAGGACCAAACCTGCCAGAAAATTTCAATGGAATTCATTGATAACTTTTGGAGATATTGCATGGTGTGGACGGAGCTACAATGGAGAGGGAGTAACTGTGCATAGAATCACCCCAAAATTTAATCATTGGTATATGTTATAAGCAAATAGAATCAAATTTTTTGGACCCCAAATATGAGCAGTCAGTCTTTCTTGACCTGCAACCATGAATGTCAACAACAAAGTTACTGGATGCTAAACAGAGAATACATTAGTCTTTGATTATGTGTTAAGAGAATTATAGTTCATAGGTTCTAATGTAGGCAGCACATTTGAACCGATCAATTAACACAAAGAATACGGGATGGGGGATGGGCAAAGTTTGGCCGTTCTCAACTGTGAACAACTGACGACAACTAATGCGAACAAGGTCAGAATGAGTAAGAAACTATTTGTTCTCCAGCAAGCACTACCCCTCTTCACCCCAGGCAGAAAATATCACAGACCCTCATTTTTGCTGCGACAACACAGCTAGTCAGACTCTGGCATGCAATTACCCACCACCGGGGGGGGGGGGGGAGAAAAAAAAAAAGGAAAAAGGAAGATTAAATTCTGAATTCTTTTAAATGATAAATATTTGCTGGTAGCTTACAGAGACTTGATGAACCACTTTTATAAATTGACAAAATTTAGTCCGTAGATATAAATATAGTTTGTAGGTATTTACCAAAAGCCAGTCTGGCACAAGCATACAATAACAGAAGCACTCAGAGAGGATTGAACTTACCAGTGGGAATAACCTGCTAACCATAGCTCTTTGAAAGGCACCCTACACCAACTCTAATGATGAACTGTGATTTTCTTGGTTTGCTGCCGTAAAACTGGACTTTTCTTGGGGGGAGGGTTAAATTTTGCTGGAAAAATACTTCCTACTTACCATTTTTAAACTATGCACTTTTCTCAGTAAACAAATTCAATGTTTTGTTTTTTTAAACTTCAAAACAACATCTTAATCAGTTCAATGCACACCCCTTAAGACAGGCGTACACCATTGATTTTCAAATTCAACACTCAGGTTTTCTTGCCTACTAGCCAAATCTAGCAACCCAGCTTCAGGAGGAATAGAGCTTCAGAAAGTTCTAATCCGAAAGAATGAGGAGATTTTTTTTTCAGTTGAAAAGAATTATCCCTAATTTCAAGTGATACATTAATTTACACTTTTTTTTAAAAGATTGACCCTCAAACTGAAAATCATGCAACATGCACAGGAGAGAACCATGCTCAATATCACATAGAGAGATCACAAGACAGCACCGGGAGGAAAGGGCATCAAGAGAAAAATTGTGAGCTTCTTGGAGAGCAAGCTCAACATTCAAGAGCAAGAAAATCTCATCAGGTTTTTTTTTTCTTAAATGTCCACAACTAATGCAAACTCTTTTTAGTCACCTATGAAGCTGAAAAATGGAACCTAACCAAACCATTGCCTCTTGAACTGATGCAATGTGCACAAAAAAGGATTTGTGCTTAACATCACATGGAAGGATCACAAGACAGCACAGTATATCAGGAAAAAAGCCAAGATATCATAGAATCCATTAAAAAACTCAAATGGTAATGGGCTGGTCATCTTGCAAGGGTGGCAAGCCAAACTGGACACCACAACTCACAATGTGAACCCCCTGTGTCATTCGCGACATTTCTTGCAGTGTTTTCTGGGAAAACATTACACTACCCAGGTTGGTCAGTCCCCTCCTTTTCTACGGTCTTAATTTGGCTCCGAGCAGCTTCTGGCTTTTCCCCGAAGAGATTTCAGACCATGAACGTTTTGAACAGTTCAGAATATTTCAGAATTGATTAACCATACTAATCAAGGCATACATATACTCTAAAATATCTAAATGATAACAATATGTGTCAGTAGGTTTTCGGATAGAATTACATTGCAGGGAATTTCCAGCCCAAATTGGGGAAATACCCAAGTTGCCAAACCCTGTGTCTCACCATTTAATTCGAGATTTGACATTTGAATCATATTTCAGCACACATCCTCTCTCTTTTGAAGGGAAATCATAAAGACTATTTTCAAAAATAGTTCTGGAAATTTGAAAACCTAGTTGATCACTTCAACTCCAGTAATCATGAACTGTTTGGAACTGCTTGTATTTGACTTTGGAACTCTTCAATGAATAGAATTAAAAATAATGGAATTCTATGAATTGGATGAAAAATAATTAAACAAAACAAGAGGAAAAAAAATCAACAAATGGTCAAAGGGAGTAGTTTCCCTTGATGACATTCTACCTTTTTGATATGGATTTAAGAGTTAAAGAAATACTAATCTATATTATATCTATATTATATCTACATTCCGTGTATTTGGTTGTTACACGCAAAAAGTCGTTTTTTTGTATCATAGAGAATAACAGAAAGATTTACTAATGCAATTGAATTTTTTGCCGATTCAATGTAAATAGAGATATCATTCATTATCGTTGGGAGATTTCAAGCCCTTAAATTCCAATGGTTTCTAACCAAGAAGAACAACTAATTTTCAAGTACGAATTCAAGCTAAGACACAATTCTGCTCATGCTGTTGATAAAGCATTTAGAGTAAACTCAACTACAGTTCAACATTGGTTCCATAAGTTCAGGTCTGGAAATATGGATACAAATAATAAACAAGGGGGGACCGAAACAGTCCTCTATGGAGAAGAATTCTAAATAACAGTAATCAACGATGCATGAAGAATGGTTTGAGCACTTGCTGGAGACTTTAAGATTTGAACAGCAACAATATCATGTCATCCCAAGGCAATAGGAAAAGTTAAAGAGTCAAGAAAATGGGTCCCACATGGACTAAAAGAAAAGCTCACTGACAATGCCAAACCCCACACCCCTCAGCTGACTGTGACTAAACTTACAGAATTGAGATATGAAGTCTTGTAACTTCCTCCATATTCACTTGATATTCCTCCAACAGATTATCATCTTTCCAAGTATTTGAACCTCATATATCCATAGCCATAAGGTTCAATAATAAAGAAGTTATATCCTATGTTTTTACAAAATTTGAGACAACTAAACCAGCAGAATTTTATATAGATAGCTTATCATTAGAAGATTGTTAAAAAAAGGTTATTGCTTCGAATCAGTCAGGTTTCGATTAAATATTTATCATTTTGTATTGTTTATATAGAGAGGCTCAGCATAGGAAAGGAGGATTTAAATCACCCCAGGCCCTCAATGGAGAGGATTCTCTAAAAACTACATGAAGTTCACCAACTGTATTTCTACTAACATTATACAATAGCTAATTTCACAGACCCCAGGCTTCAGAAAGATTGTTGAAAAAAAATGAATAAATAAAAAAATAATCCACAGATTGGGAACCATAGCAGTAAATACTGGAAGGGCTCCTCAAGGAGCCAAGCCCCCCCCCCATCCCCAGCTACACCCCTGTTAATGTCATCCTTCATCTTACAATTCAAAAATAAAAAATAAAAACATGTGTAACAACCTTCATATAACATATACAGAAATAACATTCATGCAACCGACCAACATTCTTTTCTTCCAGCAACCACATCAGATTCAACTCTTCCCTTAACCAACAACTTGGTTTCAGACATCTGACCCCACTGCCTCATCCCATACATATGCATGTCCGACACTTAAACCATGGAATTCCAGTTAACAGAAGGAAAAAAAAAATTTTGAGTAAGTAGCCAATGTTGATTTTAGATTTTAGCACAACAGAGATGAATGGTGGCATATGGTTAGAGTTGGATACTAAGCTTACTACAGACCACCCTTTTTATAACGTTGGTGGGTGGTGGACACCAAAAATGACAATCTAGCTCTAACATAGCTAGATTTAGAGTCAAAATAGCTAGATGAGATAGTTTAGACGCAAGATAAATTGATTGCCGCTCAGTTATAACATGATGTTGGTTTTCTTGGACCCCAACACAACTGCGCTATATAAGAGCCCTACACTACTATTGTTTTACCCAAATAACTCAGTTCTTGTAGGTTCACCCAAGTTAAGCAATGTTGAGTCTGCAGAGTAACAAGATGGATGACTGCTTGGGAATACAAGGTGCTATAAGCAGCTGGGGATCATGTAGACAGCCTTCCATGGTGATGCCATTGATTCTCCCAGGAGGATACCAATATCTACACTAAACTAAATAATACAATCCATAGGCCTCCCTCTTCACCCCCACCCCATCTGGGACCCTTTGACTGGCTTGGCTGCAAGAGACAAGAAATGAATGAATAGATTACTACTCCTGCTGATGTCATTTTTCTATCATCTTACTTACCGCAAAGCCCGAAATATATGAAGTAAAAAGACTGGAGTATTGAAGACAAGATATGAAGTTTTGGGGATTTTTTTTTCCAAAAGCTATCACTTTTGAATTCATGAATACAATTCAAGAAAATGTTGTAAATTGAATAAAAGGGAAAATAGAAAAGAATTATCAATAAGTACAAGGAATATAACTTTGATCAGCGGTTATTCTTCTTGATTCAAGATTCAAATTTCATGGTTTTTGATGGTTGAAATCTTTGCTTTTATCAGGGCTTAAATATTGACAACCCAGCACTGGTGGGAAATATGTAACTGCCTTGACCACCAGAGAAACCCCTTCAGCCACAATCAGTCTGGCTGTATTAAATAAGTAAAGAGACGATTACCCTTGAGCTGGCTATGCCTTCCTTGCTTGGTTTTTGCATATCACATTACTACTTACTCAGGCTGTTTACAATGTATGAAACAGAGGTGATAAGCACCTGGGGTGGAGTCAATCAATTCACCCTGTGGCCTCTTCTAAACATGCACCTTTGGAATGGGAACTGCCCTAGTACTAAATAATAAAATATATAGAAGCCTACCTTTGAAGCAGAAATTGAAATAAACCCAAGAACCATATCAAAAAACACGGATCACCAGACGGAAAGGAGAAAGCGTCTGGTTCTCACAAAACTGAATTCCTGAATGACTCAAATGAAAAAAAAAAAAAAAGAAAAGAAATTCCCCATTTTCTCACCATGCCATTGTACACCTTTGTTATTTACCCAAATATTTGTCGGACACCTGTAATTTGTGGGGCAGTTTCTTTTTTCAAAGTAGGGTTTGCCCTTGGCATAATTTAGCATAGACTTTTTGAAGGTGGACACAGCATAGCTTTTATGTTAGTAGTTACTTTAGTTTGGTATTAGGAGAGTGATTCTGAATGTGCCCCCCCCCCCTGCACACACACACACACACAAGGGAGCAATTCAAATATACTGTACGACAATTTGGAACTTGGTTTTGGAGAGCAAAAAGCAAAAAGCATTCCATGGCTCAAAATTGAGTAGTGTCTAGACTTACCTAAATAAATTCTCAACAATACTATTAATTCCTAATTGCACAATATCATTAATTCCTGACGTTACCATAGATTCCATAGTAAAGAATGCTTAACTCCTTATAGTAAGAGGAAATTGATCAAAGTGTGAAAGTACAAGACTTGGCTGAAGGCCAAGAATTTAATTATACACACACACACAACCAGGTGTGGTTCTTATTGCCACATGATATATAATCAAATTACCTTTTTTTATAATAGAGAAAACATGAAATTTGCTGAGGTTTTGGGTTGGAGCATGAAGCAAAAAAGTTGATCACCATTATTAAAAATAAAACAAAAGTAAGATTTCTTTTGTCCAAATCCAGTACAAGTTGGAGTTGACTTAATTTTTCCCCACAATAACAAGAACTAATTCTCACCTAATTCAGGGGAGTAAACTTGTTACTCTTCGTCATCCATGTTGAACCCAATCAATACACAGAAAAGTCATTCTACATCAAGTGGACCAATAGTTCCCATTCAACTCTAATTCAATCTCTAATTATGCTCTAACTTGGGTCACAGTTTTTGGGGGGTCGGAGATGAAATCCCCTAAAACTTAAACTCACTATCTCTACTTGTTCAGTCACTATAGATTCAAGAATGATGACAACTTTGTTTGGTGCGACAGCCATCATACCAAAATAGAATCTGAAAGTTGGTTTTCGGGGTCAACGTTTTATGTAGATTTAGAAAATACTACCAGCCTAAATCTAGAAAATATTATTTTTTCCGAAGGATATCAAATTGGGCTCAAAATGTTCCTCCTTGACACAAAAAGGTATATATATTAGAAATTCTAGCCTTCCAACCAGTATGTGTGATAGATATATACATAACCAGCCAGCCCAGCTTAAAAAGCGAAGAAACCAACAATGACAGTATTACTTAAATATGAAAGTTATAACAATCATTTATGGTCAGAATAGAATGTATTTATTTATGCTCAGGATACATTATGGTAGTCCAGAAAGATACAACTTGATAATTGTAGGACAAAGTGAAAAATAAACACTCCACAATATAAGATGCCCAGACATATACATATTTACCTAAATCGATATTGTATGTGACTTCCTTATCTCTTTGGAGAAAAAAAAAGAGGGGGGACAAATGCCATCCATTACATTTCTTTTACTAAGTCATTAACACAAGCCAGCAAGATGTCTGCTATTTTACTTTCTTCTCGCCAACCCAGTCTAGAGAACTTTAAAAAAAAAAAAAGACGTATACACAGTGTTCTCTTTAGCATGCTAAGAATACCATGACGGAAATTTCCAACCGCCATTCGCATTGAGTTATAGAAATGCAGTGACTGAAATTCCAGTCATCTGGAGTTAATGGATTTCACGGTGACGTATATGCAATCAGACATAAGCCAGTCAGATGTAAGTCGACATATGACTATTTATTTAAACCAATTTGAGTGTTAAATGGAGACAGACAGAATTTCCAGTGCATGAAGTGGGATACAGTATCCTTTCAGGACATATAATGGGTGTGGCTAGAGGGAGAGGGGTCTAAAGTTGATATTTTTGCCAGGAAAACGGATCTGAAGACAAGTCTGTGAAGATGATTACGGTAACTTTTCCATTGTATATATAATAGATTAAAAAAATTTTTTTTTCAGTATGAATGTATTTATTAGAACGAAATAAACCCTGCATATTTGTAAAGTAAATTTTCATAGATGTGCAAGACTTGTCACATTGAGCTCAATTGGTAAGAGAGCTGCCGACAGATCACTTAATCATGATTTCAAATTACAGTAGGGAAATGTTAATTTTATATATTGGTTTCATTCAATGTAACCTCACAGACAAACACCAAAGTGTTTACTCTCCTAAATCAGGTGAGGATTGTTGTTGTTATTATAGTAGAATAACAAAGTTAACTCCAGCTTCTGACTGGAGTCGGACAAGAATAGAAACAGAAGTGGAAAACAATAAGAAAGGTTGATTATCTCTTGGATAATTATCTTCACAAGTGTGTATTCTTCAATGTAGACTGTGTGGAGCATAGGGCCACACAGCGGTTTCAGTAGCAAGCGGGTTTTACAGAAATTCACGCTGTTTATTTACAGCTTTGAAGTAGTGAACTATTTAGTCCCAAAGTAAGAGTAGAAACATGGACGAACATTTTTACCAAATGCATTACGGCTTTAAGTAATAATCATAAGAGATAGAAAAAACATCAACATGGATCTGTGCGTAGACCAAAGTAAAAGATATCAGACAAGTAATTAAATGACAAAAATGGAGATGGACTGGACACTTAACAAGGAGGAAGAGATGGAGCAAAAAGTTAACCAACTGGTGACTATGGGACAGCAAATACTGTAGGAAAAGACCAGGCACTGAATGAGTGGCTGACAAGAGCAAATTAGGAATGCCACTTCCATAAAAAAAGAGTTTCATAAATTGAACAAAGTGACATTTTGGAAAACATGACATTTTATTCATTGAAGATTAACCTTTTCATTGCAAAATAAAGTGAAATTAGTGAACCTGAACATAAAAAACCTAATGAAAATCGCTAATTCAAAAGGTATTTGCATTCAGAGTCTTCAAATGATATACATAGCTTCTTTTCGAATAAAATCATCTCAGTTATTCAAATACATCCACAATTTTTTTTTGATGGAGAATAACTAGTTTTTTATTTATACAACAGTTTCTGCAAATGATATGGGTGTCCTGACCCACAACAATAAATACAGAATTGTTAGCTTCAGACTACTTGGAATTTTGCAGTGAACTCAGACTCAAGAAATAATAAATGTAATTACAAGTCAGTCAAAAGATGTGTATCCAGAAAAGACGAGGTATAAAAGGAATACAAAAATAGATCTCATGAAAGTAATTCTGGAGGCCACAGTAAGAAGAAAAAAATATAGAAAGAGAAATCTAGGAAAACTGGATTTATTTTGAGGAGATTGAAGATGGCTGTGGAGAAGGGCCTAAATATGGCCAGACTATTTTGGGGCAGTAGAGATATGTTTGGAATGATAGCAAGAAGCCCCCTTCACAGGACTACAAACCAGTTGAACGAGAAGAATTTTGAAAGGTATTTGTTCAACATATCTACCTATATGTAAAAAGGAGGAAAGGGGACAGGCGAAATTCATTAAAAGAGATCATTTTGTGTGCTGAAGAGTAAAACTATTTGTGAATAATCTTCTAAAAATAAAACACACGTCATTTTTTAAAACAGGGGTAAAATATTTCTTAAAAAACAAAAAAAAGACAACAAATAAACAATCAAAATCATAATTTAAAAATTAAATTGAAATCCTATTTTTCAGTCCGTTAACTTAGTAAGGTTGTAAGGGTACCTCTGATTAACCATACTGAGTTAGTTTATCACAAGAACAGAAAAGCCCAAGATTCTACATCATTGAATTAATGTTTTATATCTGAGCTTAGGCTTTGAGTTAATAGTAATAATGCTTCAGTTCCCAAACCATGCCTCACCCTGAGTCATCATCTGATGAAGATTTAGTTGGTAGTACAGCAGTTGATTATTCTTGCAGTGGCATGTGTATGAAATTTAATTTCATACACATGATATGAAACTCAAAAAAACAAAATGTTCCAAGATCTGAAACTTTTTAAAAATCAATATAACATCACGTGGATAGTTCTGCACCCGTAGTATGATCCCAAAATGAGAGACAAGACCGATTTTCAAGGCATTTAACTCAATCTGACTACTGTAAAAGCTTGATTATCTTTGTGTAACTCTTTAGAAATGTAAAACTATATTTACATAACAAACAGTGAAAGACAAAAGTTCCAATCACAGCAAAGTATCAAAGCCAGGAATGCATTAACAACTGTATTTTTTGTTTATTCTCATCTGTACAAAGATACTATTGAAAATTTTTAAAAAACTACAGATATCCTTATGAGTAACAGTGATAAGAAAAAAAGAAACCGTTTATAGCACAGAGAATTGGAGACAATGGTCAGTGGTACAACCGTGATCTTATTGTATATATACAAATATTCCAAAATCCAAAACTGGTCCCATGCATTTTGAATTAGGGGTTCTCAACCTGCACTACTTGTGGTTCCAATATTTTCTACATTTATTTCAACAACAGATTACAGCTATCTTTCCTGAAAAAAAATAATCAAAAGTTTGTTCCATTCAAACAAATGATATCTGACAAGATTCACCCATTAACTTTGGGAGATAGTGACGAGTAATTATTATCCATTGCAAGATAAAATCCCAGACTCACATATAGAGCCGAGTCACCACAACTACAATAAAGTGGAAATTTTTCGAGTTGGCCATGGAACTGCCCTAATCTGCTCAGAAAACCTCTGCGTAGGCATTAGTATTTTTTTCCAACCATTATAGCCAAAATCAAATTTTTAGAGAAGATATTTATTAATTGCAATACATTTTAGAAGAGTATTAGAAAAAAAAAAAAAAAAAAAGGTCTGTTAGATGCTAGAAGGAAAAAAGTCAAAAACTATGAAAATAGTACCTTCCTCTAAATCCTTTTTTTTTCAAAAACAAAAAAAAAACAAAAGGTCCCCAAAGTTCTCCAAGTATACAAATCAAATTTGGCTAATGTAATGGGGGGAACAGAGGCAGATCCAGTTGTTATATATATATATATATATATATATATATATATATATAATTGTGTCATCCACAGACAGCTGTTTCGGCAATAGACAATCCATTGTCCCATGCAGTAGCACGAGGCAGGATTGAAACCTCCACTTCCCAGAGGCCGATATCCTACCGCTGAGCCACAGAACTGGACGGTCAGTAACGCTGAATTTAAGCGATATACTTATTTTGCTTAAATTCCCCATCCACCTGAGTGCTCTATTCCTATGGAAGATTGTCATTTTTAAATAGACATTGTGTGCAAGCACAGTGCTACAGGCAATATTCAACAATAAACATGACACACATCGCAAAAAGAGGAACTTTTTTTTCAAGAAAAGAGAGATCAAATCTGTAATCTTTAAAAAAAAAATGGAAAGAAATTCAATTCTAGCATGGAGATTAACTGCGAATGACTGAAATTTCAGTCATTGAACAATCATTATTACTCTTTACCATCTGCCGCAGTTAATGGGTTAAAATCAATAACAAAACAAGAGGATTATCAAAATCCCGAAGTCAATTTTAAATCCTATCAAAATCCCAAAGTCAAACATAAATCCTAATTCAGTCTCAAGGTCTCGAACAGTGTGGACCTTATGGAGAAATGTCGCCCTCCTATAATGCAATATTGTTTCATTTTCGCATCCCGTACTCCGATGACTGCGGCGTGGTCTTGGTCAGGGTGGCCAGCAGACGTCCGGCTTTACACCGGCTTTTGCGCATACTCTCCTCTGTCTGGCACTGCAACCGCAAATCATTATTGCTTCTGTAATTAGTTTATTGTAAAACGAACTAAAGACAGGCAAAAAAAATATTCCCGGGTTTGTTGTATCATCTTTCCTCAAAACCGTCAAAATTTTTCAAAAAGCAGTTGAATGGGGGCAATTTAAAAAAAAAAAAAATGATTCTGCATAAAATAGAGAAAGAAGTTGACATGTGTTGAGAAATTGAAGTCAATAAAAAAAGGGTTGCTAAATTGATTTATAACATTTTTTTTTACACAATAAGATGTACAACACCATTATATGCACATTTAAATGTCTCAAACCTTGGAGAAAAAAAAAAAATTCAGCACACTACCCTAGTCCCATAATGGTTGTAAGATTTAGTCTATGAAATGTATCACTCAACAGACAGCGTACATGCAAATTCAACAGCAATTATGGGACAGTGGTAGTATTTTCTTATTAATCCACTGAATGAAATATATTTTGAGATGTTTTGTTTTTCTTTTTTAAATACAAACAAGCCATTGTGGTAAAATAAAATGATTTTCACATCAAAATGAAACACTATCTTTTTGCTAGGATTTGTTTTCCTTAAAAGAACAAGAAAAAGGCGGTTTTCTTTCTCCGACTCAGTAAAAAATATTTACTTACTTTTTAGCGGCTTTACCCTACTTTTCGTTGAATTGGTGTGTAGAGAAAGAAAGGAAAGCCGAAAAACAAGTTGAAGGAAGAGAAAATAAGTAAGTCAACCACATCCACCAAACCAGGCTGGGGAACAAAATAATAATCGTGACCCCGGTTATTTTCTACTTAATACTATTTTTGACTGACTGTGCTTATTTCTTTTAGTAAGTACTTTCATCAGAACAATTCTCTCTTCCACTGTTGAAGTTATAAGTCTGGAAGCATTGAGCGCTTATGGTCCTTATATAACATTACAATCAAAGCAAATAAGCTTACAGGGATAGATTCCTGGAAAGGGACCGAATACCTCACATCCTGTTTTGTACGACAGGCGGAAAGTAAAGGTCCTGTTTGACCATTTTTTTTTTTAGAAGTTCCATCAGAATAATTATTCAATCTCCAAAGATTATTAATTGTAATTTTTTAATCATTAAAACCCAGTGAAGACAAAGAGAGTGAGTCTCAAAATGAGGTGATCTCGTTGTTAACCATCCCCACGATTGTTGTTGTGAGGGAACTTGTTATATGCAGTTACAACAAAAGCAGGTATCAAATCTGATAATAATAGTAAAAAATCCGACAGTATCAACATATTTTTTTGCTACTGGTATTTTTATTCACTGAAAGGCATCAAAACAAGTCAAAACGCAAGCAATGAGATACGGATTACAGTAAGTTGCAACTGCGTTCGGTCAAAAGGCATCAGTAGAGAATTTTACAACTATTTCAACTGGATTTGTAGTAATTAAATAATTCAATTTAGTATGTTTTTGTAACTATTAATGAATAAAGGTTTTATTGTGATTTCATTTTTTATCTCGTATCATGTGTCACAGGTAGAATAAGTAATTTAATTTGTTTTCGTTTATAGTTACAATATAAGTAATATTTTGAAATGAAATGAGTAATATCTCAATTTTTTTAGAGACTGCAGAAATCATCTAAGTCTCTATAATTCTTCAATTAATAAGGTCATGAAATCGTAGATTGAAATTTAATGATTTTGACTGTTCTTTTTATCTTGAATTATTCAAATAAATTTGAGCCTATAGTTAAAAATAGCCGATGTGTTATAATTTATCTAACTTTTCGATTTTTGATTTTTTCATTTTGTTTTTTTATTCGTATTTTTGTTGTAACTGATCTGATCGACTGTGTCCTCACAACAAACCGTGATAATTTGGGCTACGAGATAACCAGAAATGCTCACAGCTGATTTTCTACGAAAAAAGATAAGAGAAAAACCCAAGTTTAAAGTACATTTTTTGTCAGCTGTAACAGAATCAAAAGCGGTCGCAATTAGTTTTTTTAAAGTACAATAATAGATAAAATGATAAATATATGTATTAAATAATTGACGAATAACTGACTACTTACTTGGTTAAAAAGCCCAAATCGAGAAACAAAGACGATCTTTTTTGTGGGACGTGTGTTTTTAAAATGAAATCTCTTTCTTCCTTGAGATATGAGCCCTTTGTTCAGGTTTCCTTGGCAACACAGTGGGAAAACTAAGAAGAGATGAGAACCCTTAATTTGGGCAGGAAGAAAATCAGGCAGCAGGGTGGGGAGGATGAGTAATAATTTTATTACCCTTACAAAAATCAAACTCCATCCCACCCCCTATTTCTTCGAGGAAGGATGTGAATCCAATGGTTAGGGTCAAAAAATCTCAAGTGATGTCAAGAGCGGTCAGGATTCGGTTTCCGTGTAATTAGATAAAACAAAACGACTCAGTTGTCACTTAATGTGATCACGAACTTAGATGCCCCATTATAACGCGGGTGCTGGGTTCCAAGAAAGCCAACCAGGTTATAACCGACCCCCGATAACAAGGGTTGCTATTTTGGAGTCGGATATAGCTTTCTTAGAGGCATATATAGCTATTTTGATGCCAGATTAATATTTTAGGGTATACCATCCACCCGCGTTATATTGCGAGCCGTGCAATGATAAACTGCATTATAACGGGGGGGGGGGCTTGGAATAGGAAAAATTGAATCTTTAAAGTTTCAAGCAGGCGTCATATCACAAAAAAACACATTAAAAGAAAAATACACATAAGGCTAGGGCCAGCGAAAGGATTGCATGCGCACTGGGCGATACTTCAAATTTATGCCCCCCCCTCCCAGTTTTATTTTAACGACAATTTTTTTATCCAGTTTGAAGTGCGCCCCAAGTCCTTTGCACCCTAGGTGACCGACGCCTATGTTTGCATAATGGACATGTCGTCATGGTTAATGACTGACAATGACAATGACTAAATATGCGCTGATGAAAGTTTTAAAACAAAGAAAAAAAAGAAAAGAAAGAAAAAAAGGCGTGTCCAGAATATCTTTGACGTAAAAATTATATCTGGGGTTAGCTCAACAGAGGCTAGCTTAATGATGCAATTAACTGCTGTCAAAAAAGCTCATTTCATATACATGACAATAATACATTTTTTTTAGGTTGTGTACAGATGGGCTATTGTCATACACAATAATGAAGGGCAGAAATAACCCATCTGTGTCCCACCTCTATTTATAGGGAGAAAAGAAACAAAAAGATTGTAATAAATTTAATTCAAAAAAGAGAGGAGGGTATTTTCATTTTGGTTTCTAACAACAAAGCCGTATTCTTTGTTTTCTATGGAAAGCAAAACAAAGAGACCCCAGTAATGAATCTAATACACACGGTCAAGGAGGCGCCTGCCATAGACTGATGGATCATGAGCAGGCTGAACACGCGGACCATAGCTACAGAGTTCCATTATTTCTCATTCACTTGGTACCCTATTCTAATGACCTTGTACCAGACTAAGCTAAGTTGAACAAATGCTTCAAGCAACCAAGAACGTGAGGAGCGATTTGAAATCGCTCCGTGGGCCCCAAAAGCTCTACGAATGGTAGTTTTACCTACAACATTTCTACTTATGCAATAACAATTCTCACTGAACTGTGGAGGGGCCCTCAAGGAGCCACATCCCCCGCTCGGGCCTTCAAATCTTTACATCACTGCCTCAATAATTTACCAGGCTTTTGAAAGGTCTGCCTACTCAACTTGAAACAAGTTCACCAAGCGCAAATATCTTGAACCCTTGAAGGATCTGCGGTCTCCAGGTTGAGAATGCCTACACCATATGTCAGATGGGGCTCAGGGAGCCATCATCCCCCTTCCTTTGCACACGGCTTAGGGAATTGATATTTTCTATTAAACAGTAAACACTGAGCTCAGGATTTATTAGACACCGGTTCTCATCTCGCGAAAAAGCCAAAACGTGTGGTTTTTATTTTGTTAAAGTTTTGAAAAACGTTAAAAAATTAAATATCGTTATTGAGAGGTTGAGAAAGGATTTGTTGCATTGTTCTGATTTCGGATCAGAGTTTTACAAATCAAAAGTTCAAAGACACGCTGAATCAATGCCCAAGATTAAAAGGGAGAAATTAATAGTTTTGTCAAGGGTGGGAATGGGTGAGGGCGTTTTCCCATGTTTTGGCTATAAAAGGTCGATGGGCCACGGCTGACGGAAGGTAAACTGGGCGGGTTTTATTGCTTTTAAATATCGCTTATTTTCTCAATATTTGGTTAGTTTCAAAACACGAGATCAGATATTCATTATTTGGACTATTTTTTAAGAATGTTGATCAACGGAACAGACAACTGAAAATCCTATTTTTCTATTCAATTTTGTTATCTCGCTTATTTGTAGCCTGCTCCACAAAACAGGCAATTAATTCAATAATTTTGATTTTCAAAGTATTATTGCTTTAATGACCGTCCCAAATCCTTTCTGGAACAAGATATACTTTATCAAATAAATTCGAATCCTAAAGGATGTATAAAAAATTGCTTTCAGATATCAAGAGGGTGGGAAAATAAAGGTATCCGAGACTTAGTATCGCTTTCAGTTTCGAGGTGTCTTTTTTCTTTAGACCACTACTGGATCGACCGGAACAGAAGTTGAATATCATACGGGCCCTGCCTTAAATACTTACAAGCTCTTTCGATTCAGTAATTCTTCACTTGCTCTGTCATTAGTACTAAAGCTTTCAATTTTTATGAAACTCTGGATGTTTTGAGGTTACCGATTTTACCCAATTTTCACCATTAATTGGAGGGAACACAATAATTAATGGGAGCGTCGTGGTATTTAATGTATGTAATATATATACGACGCACAAATACGAAGCTATTTGAAACTGAAGTCATAACCGCTGCACAAAGATCTGAGCGAAAACAAAGTAATACTTACTGAAATGTCAAATATTTATGTTATATTATCTTGCTGCTGCTGTATAGCAAATGAAAAAATGAATTAACAAGTGAAAAAAATGTTTTAATATTTATGTATATTTTTCAATTTAGGGCCACTTAAATGCCACAGCCCCGCTTCAGTCAAGCAAGAGATTGAAAGCAGAATGTGTGGGAAACATTTTTATGGTGATAGATTTCGTGATTTGGAAGAAAAGAAAAGCGAATAACGTGAATGAAATGAATTATTGCACAAAAAGTTGAAAAACAAAAATGCGCACAGCTTTTTCCAACATGCAAGCGATTAACAGTTCTTTCATGACGCCCCCAAATGAAATAACCATAAGCCTCTAAAAATTGATGATGAGGATCGAGTCGTGTCGTAATAATTTTAATGTAATGAATTGAA
Organism: Thysanoteuthis rhombus; assembly: GCA_963457665.1. Taxonomy (NCBI): domain Eukaryota; kingdom Metazoa; phylum Mollusca; class Cephalopoda; order Oegopsida; family Thysanoteuthidae; genus Thysanoteuthis; species Thysanoteuthis major. The sequence continues at coordinate 27,625,547 of OY735238.1, read as the reverse complement.
AAAGGAGACTTATTTTCTGATATTTTTCAAGTTATCAAAGTTCAAATAATGAACTTCACTTGAAATCTTAAGTTGTTTTTTTTTATGTTGGGTAGTAAGAATATTATTCTAAAAATTGTGAAACTCAAAATAACTAAACGAACTTAATACTTAATTCAAAGAATCAAAACGAAATACAGATGAAGCCACTTATTATAATCACTTTATGTTTTCAATTGTTATTGTTATCAAAATCAGTTGATTAAAAAACTTAGTTCGCAGTGATAACACAACAATTAAGCGATTTTCTTTGCTTAATGTTATCATCCGATCTGGTTATTGTTACCCCTAAATGATCCTGTCCTAATGTAATCACAATAAGCAGCTTCTTCTGTACAACGATTTCTTTTATTAACTAAAAACAAGGTATTTTTATACTAGTTGACAAAATAATGACTCAACAACAGTAACATGAAGTATAAACGAAGTCAACACTTAAAACTAACGAGATAAAAACTCCTGAACCTACGTTAAAATAGAAAAATTGATATAAACATCTTTCAGTTCTCTGCATTGAAGAAAAAACGTATTCTTATTTAGGGTTTCCTGGAAAAAATATTTAAAGAAAATAAAGAGATAACAACCCAAAACATTCTTTTCAGAAGTGGTGTCATATTTTTTTTTCAAGTTGAGAATGAAACAACAAATTTCCTTCACATAGCTAAAATAATATACTTACAGAGAGTCTTTAAAAAAAATCCTATTGAATATTTAAATAAATTGTGTGGTTACTGATAAATTGATCATAAAGTAGAAGATTTTATTGTTTAATGTTTTTGTTTAACCTTTTAAAACTTAATCTTACACAACGTGCAAATAGTTCAAATCGAATTAAACTTGAATTGTTATTAATTAGTAATTATTGATATCGAATAAAAATTAACAAGTATAGAAACATTTAAATCTACGATTTTTGTAGTTTTCTAGTCACTAACATTCCAATTACTTGACCGTTGTATAATTAATTAAAACATCAAGTATTGTAGTTATAAAGTTCACGATTGATTGTTGCAAACAAGAAAATAGCTTCCTTACCGTATTTCAATTTTGCTTGTAAAATCCCAGGCTGATTATCAGCTGATGGAAATTTGTTGCAGAACAAATCCAATTTGATGCCGGTAAAAAGGAAAATAAAAAAATGCTTCTGAAGAAACCTTTTCGTGTTGTCCAAAAGTGTATTTTGCCCGTGTAACTCAAGCTTCTCTTTCTCGATTGCACGTTTAAATCAAAATGCAGACCTTTAAAAGCAGTTCGAAATAATTGAACTAAACGAAAAATTAAAACGAGAAAAATAAAAAAAAGAAGTTGTAAATTCAGAAATGCGTGTTTGTTTTCTATGAGAGTTTTTTTGTTGTTTCTTTGGGTTTTTTCAAGTCACAAAAAGTTTTTAAATGCTTTTTAAAAAAATAAAACCTTTTTCGCAATTAATCAACCTAGTAAGTTGAAGTTATACTTATTCGTTGATGTTGAACGGGGCGAACATCTGTCACACGGTGGTAGTTGCCTTGTTGTTTGCCACAAAACCCATGAATGGGGTAAAGAAACAAGAAAGGCAAAATCCCAACATCAACTGACAAGTACTCGTACTTTTTTTTTTTGCTTACTTAATTAACAGACATCACCACTATCATCATCATCATTGTGGTTGTCGTTGTCACCATTCACGTGTGCTTATAGATATTTTTACATCCAATTGTTCGTTCAGACGTTGAGCTATTTTCGTGTTAATCTACGTTAGGACGTCACTTCCTACCGACTAACCTCTCCACTTTTCATGGAGGGATTTTTAAAAGCCGTAAAAGAGTTAAAAACTTCAACAATTAACAACGTGCTTTCGACCAAACATGGCCGCCGTAAAATCGACCAATCAGAATTGGCCCGGCCATTTAACCAGGGCCAATTTTTTCCCTTTTTTTCTTCGTTTGAAGGGATTATTGAAAGGTTGCCAGATTAGCCGTTTCCGGCTAGATATGGCAACTTTTCCTCCAATTTAGCCGATAGAAATCAACGATAGCCGATTAAATTTAATAGGTTTAATAAAAGGAAATGTACATGTATATTGTTTTTATTTTTTGATAACTGGGTTTTAATTGAGTATATTTGTACTATAACATTTGTAGCTATAAAGCTAACTGGAAATTTGAAATCTAGCCGATTTTAGCTATTTTCAAAGACTGTTTCAGCTATAAAAAAAAACAGACCGTACTTGGGAATACTCGGATTATTTAGTCATAAGCATTGAGATTAACAAAAAGAAAAATCTCCCGAATAAGATGATCAGTCTGGTTTTATTGACCAAATCTAAAATAAAAAAATAACTTTGCATTAAATATAGCTGTGGAATAAAAAGATGAAGTTAGTCATTTTTTTTCTTTGCTAAAAATAATGATGAAGTTTTGAAATTTCAACCAATTAAATTTGCAACAATATCATCAGCTTCTAAATTTTAGTGTAAAAATAAGGACAAAAATAATTGAACTACCGTAGCCACCAAAGGTGACAAAAGGTTCTATCCCTTTTTATACGTGCGTGTGTTAATATGTTCCTGCGCTCCTGGCTACACCGTTTTGAAAATTGGCATCAGTACTTCACAACACACCTTCTAAATCTTCTTTTTAAGGAGCTTTTTTTTTTAACCTTTTTGTGGCCTTATTTTGATGAATTTATTAATGACATCTAGATTCTTCAGAATCTAGATGTTTCTAGATGTTTTCTTACTCAGTTTTAGATGTTTTCCCGTGGGAAACACCAATGATGGCATAAATAAAATTAATTCAGACCATATTTATTCTTGGATGGAATTTTTACGCGACTTCAAATTTTGACGCTGAGATTCTCCAGTTATTGACTGGCGAGTTTATTACATTTACTTATTCATAGTAATGAATTAATCATAATTTATTCAGAATAATTTATTATATTTATTTATTACAATTCATCTATGATAGCTTATTATTTTTATTCAATTATTTTAGCGGAAAATTGATTTGGAAACTACTTAATTTTTTTCCAACAAAAGTAAATGAATCACAAATCGTTAATTAGGATTAAATATTCTAAAGATGACAATATTAAAAACCAATCAATGATAGAATTGAAAATCAAAATTCAGATTTTAAAAATACTAGACTGAATCCTGCCAAAACAAACGGTTAAATTAATATGAAAAAAAATTTTTTTTAATTCATAGAATTGATAGATTAATAGATTAGCACACACAACATTCATTCCATGAGTTTATTTTGTATGGTTTCTGTGACAGACGACAGACTGTCACGTACGGACGGAGGGACAAACAACTGTTGAATTATAATGAGATTTTGTTTTACAATTCTATGCATGATATTAAAAATAATCAATTATGAAAATTAAAAATCAAAATACCGATTTAAAAAATATCTGAATTACCATTTTTAAACCATGTAGTATATCGTTTTGTGGTACATTTTTGAGTTATCATTTGGGGGTGGGTGATAAAAAGGTCAAATCATATCTTTTGAAATTCAAAATGGTCGACTATGAATTTATGTTTCTTCCGATTATGACTAATTCATTGTGAATTGATTGTTCCCAAAATGTAATCACTTCTTCCGTAGTCTATTGTCTACCCTGTCACAAAGTTTCACTGAACTTCAGGGGGAGGGAGATATCGGCTGGACAGACAGGCGCGAATGCAGAAATGTAAAAAAAAAAACGTAAAGATATATCTCAATTGAGAACTAATTCCCTGATTCACCCCCAAAATGAATCACTTCCATTACAATATGGTTTACCCTTCTGTTCAGTGAGAACTTTTAGAGATATCGTGTGAACAGACAGGAGAGGATACGGAAAACGAAAAAGATATTTTTATACTTTTTTTTAATGTTTGCTTTTGTCTGTTTAAACGATATATCCGAAATTTCTCAAAGAATTTCAATAAAATTTTGTGGAAGGTAACCTATGAGGTAAATAAGAAGAGAATTAATTTGGGGTTGAATCCTAGGATTCGTTTTTGATTAAAAGATTTTTTTTTCTTAAGATTTTATACATTTGTGTCTTCGCTCACTCAGTAGCTCCAAGAGTTCTCAACAAATTTCAATGAAATTTTGTATAAGGGTGGGATACATTGTAAGGAAGTATTGATTGAACTCTGGGATGGATTCAGGAATTTATTCTTGATTGGGATGTATTTTTGCAGTTAGAAAAATCTGTATTCGTCCCTGTCTGTCCATACGATATCTCCAAAAGTAATCAACGAATTTCAATGAAAATTCTCGGAAGGGCACGACACGTATTATGTAATGTGATAAGATTTTGAGGTGGATCCAAGAATTTGTTTCTGATTGTAAGATATATTTCCATGTTTTTTTCCCCTATGAATTTCTCTATTTGCTCCTGTCTGTCCACGTATATCTGTAAAAGTTCTCAATAAATTCCAATTGAATTTTGTGGATGGGTAAGCTACATTATGAGAAAGAAGTAATTAGATTTTGGAATGGATCCAGGAATTCGTTTTTGACTGAGAGATATATTTGCGTTTCACGTACATTTCCGTATTCGCTCCTGTCTGTCCACTGAATATTTCCAAAATTTCTGAATGAATTTCAATGAAATTTCGTGAAAGGGCTGATGACAGGCTATGCAGAAAAAAATGCCTAAATTTTGGAACAGATCCACGCACAGTGAATTAGTCATAATCGGAAGAATTACAAATTCGCAGACGTCCATTCTCGATTCCGAAATGACCGACGAGTTCATAGAAAAACTGGTTTTATTCTCAATCTGGATGGGTTTTTTTTAGATATAATTTAACCTTGTCCCCTTCCTCATAATAATTTCACTTTCCGATAGACTTGTGATTTTAATAATTGAATGCAATATTTATGTAAAATGTTCTTAGATACAATGTATCGATAATCACAGACAGAGTCATAACTAGAGATTTGGGGGCCGGCAGGCTCGGTTCCTTGAGGGCCCCTTTTCAACATTTAGTGAGATTTGTCAGTAGAAATTCAACAGGCGAACTCCTATTTGGAAAGCTTTTGAGCACCCTATCATTTAGGGGTCTGGGGTCGATTACAAATGCCGCCTCACCCTTTTGATTACAGGAGTTGCATTTTTTTTGTTCTTGAATTCATCCAATTACTTTACTTTTCTTAATCTAATTATTTCAAAAATGATTTATGGTGTCGGTAAATGACAGTACAGCTGAAGTATTGCGGTCCCTAATAAAGAAGTTCGGCCCCGCCCACAGCTAGTAGTATTGCTTTTCGCATTTCATATTCCAACTTGCTGTTGTACGGCGTTTGCGTTTGAGTCAAGGTTTGGAGTAGGATTAGAGATTGAGTTAGGTAATTGGGAACGGAAGTCGATGGAGTATGAGATGTAAAAATAAAACGGTTCTGCTCGGCTCGGTAGGATGGATCCCACTTCTTTTTTAGGGACCACACTAACTGACTTGTACGTAAATCAGGCCCGTGTCAAAAAATAATTTAAAGTGTCGTATTTTTACACCTAAATCTATCCAATCATTTTACTTTTTTAAATTTTTATTTAGTTACTTATTTATCAAGAAAAACAATTTATGGTTTACCTACCACTCAGCCTCTCATGCTGTGGCGTAGCTAGAGATCGTTAAGTATTTAGGGGCCCGGGGGCTTGGCTCCTTGAGGGACCCGTTCAACATTTAGTGTGATTTGACGAATCGGAAATGTGCTATAATTGAGATGAATTGTTGGAAAAACCCAATGACTGAATTTGATTATTACCTCTGCCAACGAAGTTGGAAATATATATGTATTTGGTCACATCTTCCTGTCTATCCACACTATATCTCCGAAAGTACCCAATGAATTTTAATGGCATTATGTGCAACAGTAGACTACTAGGCTACGGAACAGCTGATCAAATCATGGGGCGGATCCATGCACAATTACCCACATTAGAGATGGTAGAAGTAGATGTGCGCTCTCTGGGTGCTTTTCAGTCAAGTTGTTTATGCAATTTATGTATGTACGAATATATCCTTGGTATTGTATAATGTCAGTAGAAATGCAGTACGTGAACTACTATTCATAAAGATTTGACCCCCCCCCTTTCTCCTGAGGCTGTTTTCAAATAGCCCTCCCACCTCCTTCAGCTATGCTTCTGCAATCGTGTGTGAGAAAAATCTTATTGTGCTATGAAAATGATAAAAATAGAGTAAAATCAGTTAAAAAAAAAGAAAAGTTCTTTCACAGTGTAGTTAAGTATGGTTTGTTATTTATAGCAAAAGCAATCTTTCAAAATGGCTAAAATCAACTAAAATATTTCCATTCCCAGCTAACTTTATAGCTAAAAATGTCATGAAGCTCACTCAAAATAATTATACACCAAAACCCAAAAACGAATTATCAAAAAAAGATTGCAAATTCAATTTTATTAAACTTACTTGTTATTTTTTCAAATGGACAGATTTTCGGCTATTGTAGATTTGTATTAGCTAAATTATGGGAAATCAGCCGGATCTAGCCGGAAAATTACTAATTTTTAAAAACTTCCAAGTGCGTTACCGTCATTTCTATTTTCGTCGTATTTTCAGTTGCCGTTGACAATAAGAAAAAAAAACAGTAAAAACCCATCAGAGACCTTAGTGTCTAGTTCAGTGGTTCCCAATCAAGAGCATAGCTGGAGATTTAGGGCCTCGACCTCCCCCCAATTTGATGATGAAGTTCCTAACCTGGTGGCCACGGACCCCTGAGGGTTCACAAAGGTATTACTGAGATTCTGTGGGCAGATTTTTTTTAATAAACCTGGACGCCGTATGTATGTTGGGGGGCACAATATTTACCTAGTTGTTTTTGCATAATATTAGTAGAAATGCATTTGGTGTACTACTATTTATAAAGCTTTCAGCCCCCTCCTCCACTGGGGTTGGGGTGATCATGGACTCAGCAAACTAATGACAGACCACCAATTATAACTGTTGACACCCCAGTATGGGAACCACTATCCAATAACCAGAATAGGATATATGGTTCAGGGGCGGATCCAGGATTTCAAGCAGATATAAATGAATATGTAAAAAAAGGAAACTGAATTCAAGCATCAAAAACAAGATATGATCCAGCATTTTCCACTTATATTTGAGTTGTAGCTTTTTAGCACCAGAATTGACCAAATAGTCAAGTAAAAATAGCCAAAGAAATCTAACACAGAACCAATAAATGAAATTTCATTAAAGGATAAGACGAAAAACATCTTATCTATATCTTTGAATTTTTGAGATGAGGTATTATTATTATTTCTATTAATATTCGGACCATCGTCATCGAAACATTGTTTGAAAAACAACCAACATTAGGGTGGTCCGAATATTAATATAAATAATCTTATCTATATTGGATGAAGAAACGAACTAAGATATTTTTGTTTTATGGTTAATTTACAGTTAATTGGGATTATTTAGGGCTTTTTAGAAAGAAATTTCTTCATCTAGACATAAAATTTTTTTAATTGTGCTTCTCCCAAAAGGAGCGGGGATCCAGATCTCTGGAATCCATCACCTGTATCCACAAATGGAGGCTCTATAGAGGAGAAAGATAAGTGGAGGCTTGGGAGGAGAAAATATAAATTTGAGAACCTTAAATAAAAATCTGCTCTTTAAAGATGTATTTTCACATACCATGCCTTACGCCTTGATATATCTATTAAAAACCATCAACTAAAACTATCAGCATAAGTTTCTCCAGTTTTCAAGTGAATCTGGCAGATTGGCTATCTCTATCAATCTATGAATGTGTCACACAAGTAGTCTGCACCAATGGAACCGAAGGGATAAAAATTTAAACATTTATTCCTTATTATGTCTAGAAAATCATTCTTTTTTAAATTTACCCTTCAAAATACATTGGGGGGGAGTTCAATTTGCTATTCAAGTTTTTGCTAAATCGCCCTTTTTGTTTTCGTCCAGAAGCATTCATGCTTGTTCTTTGAGAATTCAGACTTCTTATTGATCCAACAAAAGGTGAGAGAAGTAATTTATTCATTGATTGTCCTTCTTTCTATCTTTTAATTGATCACCTTTCATCTATCATGCTGCCAAAAGATGTTGGTCATGTGACGATTTCTGTTGAGTGACTCACCAAACCTGTGAAAATAAAAATCACAACGTAGCAATGATTAGTAAGCTAGTTTTACAGACCATAAACGTAATGGAGCTAGAGGGCTGAAAATTTTAAACTTCATCTCCTCATTATGTCAAGAAAAAAACTTTTTTTTTGTTATTTGGAAATTCCTCCCATATCGGTTTTTAGTAGATAGGAGGGGTTCAATTTACAATGTGAGTTCATGTTAAATTGGCTCATTAGTTTCACTTATTTGGAAAATTTTTTTAGTAAACATGGTCAGACAAATGTGAGAGAAGTGATTTATTTATTGATCACCCCTTTTTCCAAATTTTTTAATTGTTCATCCCCAACAAGCCATGCTACCAAAAAACATTGGTCATGGGACAGTTTTTATTAGTTGACAAACCAGACCTGTTATCTTAATTTTCTGTTCCATTTCAAAAGGTTATAAATAGATATCATACAAAAGTAGTCCATAACCTGTCACTTTGTTACGGTTATCATAAGTGTATAACCATAGGCTCACCTAATAGCTTCTACTGGTACCAAAAAACAAAACAAAAACATTTTTTCTAGGCTTAAAAAGGAGAAAACGTTTAAATTTTCAGCCCTCTAGCTCCACTAATGTGACTTCTACGCACATCACATACATACATACATACATAGCCAAGCAGCCAGACCAACTTTGGAAACTGAAGAAACCTATGTTGACAGGTTTGGTACTTCTGATGTGATGGTTCCCGATACCTTGGGGGCACCAGGAACCTCAAGGCCAGCCCTGCATAAATGGTCCAGTATTGTAGTAATTTAGTACTTCTCACTGGGCGCTTTTTACTTGTGCCTGACTGAGTTGAGTTAAGTCAAGTTAAATATCTATAGTTATTTAGTGAATATTATGTTATTTTCACACAACAATATGAGTGAGTATGATCCTTGACTTACGAATATGTCCTTGAGCTAAATACCTACTTATGACCTCAAGTCATAGAGATATGTTTTTTCAAAAAGTGGATGTATGGTTAAGTTTCATATTGGTTAACCAAGTCAAAAAAAAGTAGAAAAAATATTTCACCAGTTATTATTTACAGTTTTAATTCATTAGGACATAGAACCTTCCCAAAACTGGTTGATTTTTTCAAAAAAGTAGGAAAAATATTTCACCAGTTATTATTTACAGTTTTAATTCATTAGGACATAGAACCTTCCCAAAACTTGTTAATTTTTTCAAAAAAGTAGGAAAATATTTCACCAGTTATTATTTACAGTTTCAATTCATTAGGACATATAACCTTGCTGAAACTGGTTGGTTTTTTCAAAAAAGTAGGAAAAATATTTCACCAGTTATTATTTACAGTTTTAATTCATTAGGACATAGAACCTTCCCAAAACTTGTTAATTTTTTCAAAAAATATTTTTCAAGGTTTTATGTGAGAGGTGGTTGGTTCATTTTACAACGTAACTGTAATGGTAAACTGGACTGTTACTTTCAGTCCTGGACGTGAGGCTTCAGAGTATGTTGTTACTTCCTTTGTGAAGGTTCTTATCTGGGCTTCTTTGATATCTTAATGATGATTTTTTTGTGTTTTCATAAAGGGTGGTGTGAGCATGGGGCCACCAGAGGAGGGTGTGAATCACTTTCATACAACAGAGTGAAAGTAACAGCCCAGTTTACAATTACATTTACATAGTAAATAGAACCCCCCCTTGTAAAACCTAAAAAAAATTGTTTTTCTTTAAAACTAACAAATTCCAAGAGATTGTTGAGTGTTTCTCTAAATTTTTGAGATGAGGTATTATTATTATTATTTCTATCATTATTCAGACTATCCTTTGTTTTTCATACAACGTTTCGGCCTTTGTACTCTACGGCCTTCATCAGGTATCATCTGGTAGGTGTGGGGGAAGTAACAAACTGATCCCTTTATTTAACCGATGGGGATATATAAACCGCACTCCCCTCTTAGCAATAATAGTAATTTTTTTTTCAAATTATTATTGTCTCACACTGGGATTGAACCGAGAACCATTAGATTATTTGCATTAATTCAGTCTGATTCTCTAACCCCTACGCTATGTATCCCAATCAATCATAAATTCAAATTCCTTTTTTAGTTGTGTCCACTTTTCAGTTGGTCAGTCTGTCAGCCAGCAGGAAGCAAGAGGTGTTATGTCATCAAAAAGTGTGATGTCAATTAAAGAACATCTAACTTAATCCATTTTTTTTCATCAGCTGCTATATTATAATAGAAGGTATCGAGTGTGCATTTTTGTACTTGAAAGAAGACCCCCAAATACCCCACACCTCCAAAAATGATCATTTATGATCTTTATTGTAAATAGTACTCACAGAATATTTTCATATCACAATATTTTACAAGTGAGAGAATCAACTGACTTTTGATTCTTGTTTTTCACCATGCTTATGGCAAGAATAATATTGGATAATATCTATAATCTTTTCATCATCATCATCATCATCATCAGTCTTTTAGCGTCCGTCGTTGGACATAGACCTTCCCCAGGATTTGCCACACTTCTCTATCATGGGCGTCACGGAGCCTGTACTTCCTGAACTTGTCTAGCTCGTCTCTCCATCTAACATTTTGCCGGCCTCAGTTGCGCATGTGGTCTCGGGGAATCCATGTTGTGAGTCGTGATGTCCATCGATTGTCTGCCATATTTGCAACATGGCCAGCCCACCGCCATTTGAGATTTTTAATGGATTCTATGATGTCTCTAACTCTTGTCTTTTCCCCGATGTACTGTGCTGTTTTGTGGTCTCTCCATGTGAGGCCCAGCATTATTCTTTCATGTACACGTTGCATGGTTTACTGAAAATCATATGTATACATATATATGATAGCAGCAGTATCCATCGCACTTATAGCATCAGTAGCAGCCATCCTCCCCTCTCACTCCCTACATTCTTATAAGACTAACTTTATTTACTGACCTCTCCCTTCCTACCCTCTTATAAAACTACTTGATTTCAAGGCCATGGAGAGAAGAACTTGAGAGTTTCTTTTGTAGGGCTGTGTTTCAAAACTTCTAAATCTATATATATTTGTTAATGAAATAGTTTCCTTATTGTTCACCAGAGAAAAAAACATTGTATGGTATGCTATAAAGATTATAGCACAGGATGGCTAGAGGATGAGGGGGTTTGCATTGCGTGTGTGTTGGGGGACAAAAACAACTTTATACTACCTTATGAAATTCTTCTTGGAGACCATACTGCCATAGACTGACAGTCTGAGTAATTTGTTATAAGAAGCAACAAGATGAATTTAAGATGAAAAAAAAACTAGTCAACAAGCCTGGTTGCTGCAGTGTCAAACTCTATTCCTTCTTCTATTCCAACTGAAGTTGATGACTGTTTCTTTTGTATTGTGTATACTGTAAACCTTCCATTAATTAATTGCAAGTATTTTGTCCATTTGTTGGTTGTGTCCATTAGTATGCGAAGTGACCCATGGGCGGCAGACACGGCACTGTTTCCTGACCAGGGTTACTATAGATGTCTGATTTCAGACATGATTTGTGTTTTCAGTCCTGTGAGTTTTATAAAAATCAAATCATTCAAAATTCAAAATTGTCCAATTTAAGGCCCCATATAAATTCAGATAGATGTTTCCAGAACCAAAAGCTCTGTACACAAACTATCATTCAGAAAACTATGATTTAGGCTCATTATTTATTCATTGATTTTGGTTTTGTCACAAAGCAGAAAGATAGAAAGGTTGATACATTCAAATTAAAATATAAACTACTATCTTATTACAGAGGTATATTGGGATCAAAATAACCTCATGCAAACGATTTGCTTCCCCAATAAAACTTATTTTTTCTCAAAATCAAAAAAACTACTGAAAGTGACATTCAGTTAAAGCAGCTCATACTTAACGGGAAAATATTTTGGATGAAATGTACTTTTCATACCCTAAGATTGACAGCTTTGTAAATGCACACATTTGGCCTTGACATGTTTACAAAAGTTACTTACCTTCAGAAAATTCATCTTTTCATGCAATTGGATTGAAAATACAAAAACATACTTATTTTTTTCAGGGTAAGTAATTTTTGGAAATATGGTAGTAGTTTTTTTGAAAACTACCTTCAATAGAAAATAGAACATTTTCTTTTTGTTTTTCTGGTGGTAAGCAACTTTTGGCACTTGAAAAAAAAATGTATTTTATTCTAATTCGACTTTTCGGGATAGAAAGTACAAAAAATTGCTTCTTTTTAATCAAAAACCACTTATTTTTTCTGAGGGTAAAGTAACTTTTGAAAATACAAGTTTTTTGTTTGTTTGTTAAATGGCAAACATTTGAATGATGTCATGTGGTGTCTAGGCAAAATGTGCTTCGGTCAATGTAGGGTTGGAGGAAGTATAATTGGTCCAATACTTCTTGACAATTTTCAACACATGTTCACTCTGACTGATTTTGTGTGATAATTTGAATATCTGCGTCCACTTTTGAGATAACTAATCTGGCAACCCTATTCCCAACCACCTTTATTTACACTTTCGGTGGAGGCGGTGTTTTTCCAATTTGCCTCTTTTATGACACTTGGATTTATTGTGCTTTCTTATATTATCGCTTACAATAGCTTGAAACAAACAGTGGTATTGATTTAACCAACCTGTGGTGTTATCAGTTTCTCAGAAATAAGAGCTGATAAAGAAGTTGGAGTGCGTCATTGTCATGAGTAAGCGGTAAATACAGTATTAAGAAACGAACAGTGTTAGATATATGCAAGACTAAAGATAAAAAGCACAGTAGGGATAAAATTAGTTTTCTTCCCTTTACTTATAATTAGTTTAGATTCTCTTACAATGTTAATCATATCTATATATCATGCCATGTACACATTTATGCTATTTCTATTTTGGGGGCAAGTGCACTTAAAAACTGAAGAAACCTATGTTGATGATTTTCAATAGCTTTCAAAATGCAATACAATTTTCAAGATAAAAAACACAAGAGAGGTATCTCTTTTTGATACATAACTCCGTCATACCAGACAATTGACATTAACAGACACCCGCTCCCCCCACCCAAATAATTCATTAATAAAAGTGTTTACAGTGTTCTAAAGATTATGTGTTCTTAAACTACTAATGATCTTTGTCAATACTAGACATAAGAGGCTGTTGATAAATTACATCATTCATTTGAGGGGGAAAAGGAGTAGTAATATTTTTATACTTCAGAATCTGATACTGGAAATGCAATCAGTAAAGAGTTGCCTCTTGTAAATTAAGTGAGGATTGTTCTTGTTCTCATTCTTGGTCAGAAAAACAAATTCAACTTTATGTGGACTAGAGCTTGACAAAAATTATTAATGGTTAAGTAAATTCATTCATAACCTCCACAATCTTAAACAAAATCAACAACATTTTTGTCACATTGAATGTTCTGCCTTGAGGCTGCAATTAAATAAAGATACCAATTAGTTGACTAAAAAACTATAATTAGTCATTCTGCTTGTGAAGCCTAACAGGGTATTATATTTTCTTTGTGGTTGTCCACCCCACTGATTGACTACCCTCCGCCCTTAATAAAGACAAAAGGGTGTTAGTACAGGATATGTCCACGTGATATTACACCTCAAAGATTAACTCGACATTTTTTTATATGAAATGTGTCACATACTAACACTAGATAAATATCAATTTGAATGTTCCTACAGTTACTAACAGGAACTTTTGGGGGATATAGCAAGGCAGTAAGGGAAAAAAATTGTTTGAGAATGAAGGAATAGGAGAATGAAGAAATATAATGGGATTTTTGGAGGAATGAGAGAATGAAGGAATAAGAGAATAAGGAATAGGTGAATGAAAATACAAGAATGATGGGATAGAAAATCAAAGGGACAGGAGAGAAGAAATTAGAGTAGAAGAATGATGGAATTTTCAAAGGAATAGTAGAATTAGGAAATCAGATTATGAAGGAAAATGGAAATGAACGAATGATGGAATAAAAGATTTATTGAAGGAATAGGAGAATGAAGGAATAAGAGAATGAGTACACTATTTTATTGTAAATTAGCAAATATTACTTTAAGCAATTTTTCCCATGTTTTTTTCCATCAAATTATTGTTCTTTTTTTTATCCAATAAAAAAATTATGTTTATTTTCTTTCAATGTTTTCCTGCAAGGTTTAAAGAGTGAAGTCCGTGGAAAAATTGTTCAAGCTATTGTATAGGGTAAACAATCAATGAGTATCTAGGTTGCCCGTGTTTCTACGATTTGTAGGAAGTCTGTTGCATTCAGTTGAACTGGTTTAATACAATTCAGTATACACTTTCAATGTCAGGTCACAAAAATGGTTTATGAACACGAACACATTTGTTTGGTCCAGAAATGTAGCCAGAGCAGGGGTATAGCTGGGGGAGGGGGCAATTTTAAATCCCTGTTGTTGAATGGAGGCGGGGAGCCCTAAAAAACTTCATGAATAGCAGTCCACCTACAACATTTCTACTAACATTATACAATAACAAATCTCCTAAATATTGTAGGTAGGCCTTCAAATTTTTAGCTACTTCACTACGTATGGTAATTTTTGTTTTCTATCCGCTACTAACCTTGTAAGTGGGGAAAGTTTCATCAAATCTTGTTAGATCAGTGGTCTGACATTTTTATTACCAAGAACACAGTTTACTTAAATGAATTTTCATGTGGACTTTAGAAAGGGCTGCTTACTCAACAAGCTCCAAGACCACTGGTTTTTGAAAGGTCTGCTGATGGACCCTCAGAAATACCTTTGTGAACACTCAGGTCCCTGAGCTATAGATTTGGAGGCCCAGGGGACTTGGCTCCTTGAGGGGTTCTCTTGAACCTTTAGTGAGATTTCAGTAGAAATTCAGCATGTGAACTACTTTTTTTATAAAGCTTTCTGGAGCGATTTCAAATAGCTTGAGTTCATTCTTATAAATTTATTACATTCATTGTTATAAATTCATTGTTATATTATTGAATTCATTGTAATAAACAACTTAACATTATAAAAAATTAATATCACTTAAATGAATATTTCAAAATAATTTTAAATCTATCTTAGATAAAGTATTTAGAACTGATTTTGATAAAAATAACCATTTGATAACTTTATGCATGATTATGATAAACGGTTTCCTCAGAATATATATATAATTAAATAATTGTGTCATCCACAGACAGCTGTTTCATTGTATCACGACTCTTCAGTGTGGCTATAGACTATCCAATATCCCATCCAGTACCATGAAGTAGGATCAAAACCTTTGCTTCAGACCCAGAGGCTGGCATCTTACCTCTGCCCTATGCAGAAATGGATGGTCAGTAAGGTTGAATTCAAGCGATATATTTACTCACGCGTTATTCTCCATCCACCAGAGTGCTCTATTCCTAAGTTGGAAGAGCATATATATATATATATATATATATTCTTTTTTCAGTGTCTTCAAAATATACAGACACTTTTCCATTGCCTGTAGACTTCATTTGCATTTTTACATTTCTAGTACCACTTTGGTGCACATTTCTGTTGTAGAAATGCAAGACTTATTCTCTCCATTTCCAGTGCTAATTTTCACCAGAAAAAAAGACACATGTCTGGTTAGTCACCCAATTGAATATGTCGTGTAAATTTTCTGCCCTCTAGCTCAATTATTGCACCCTGTATGTGGTATGCATTCATAGGTAGATAGCCAGCCAGCCAGCCAGATCTACTTGAAAACTGAAGAAACCTATGTCGATATTGACTATGTCAATGTTGACGGTTTTTATTAATGGTTTTTCTAATGAAGAAATATGGGATGATAATATATGAGCTAAGCTTAGAAAGAACTAAATGAGGATTGATGATACTTTATTTGAGCTAAGCTTCCAAGGAACTAATTGACAATTGATAATGTTAATGTTGACAGTTTTAGGTATTGGTTTCCCAATGAAGAATTATGGGCCAATAATATATGGACATTTTTTTAGTGTTAATACATTTTTTTGGTCCATTCTCAAGGAGCTACCTACAAAAGAGCTAAGTGACAATTGATAATGTCAATGTTAAATGTTGTCAGTTTTGGTAATGGTTTTCTAATGAAGAATTATGAACCAATAATACATGGACATCTTTTTGTGTGTACACAATTTTTTTGGTGCATTCACTTGGAGTTAGCTTCATAAGAGCTAAGTGACAATAGGTAATACTGTAGGTGACTATTGTTGATATCTTATTTAAGCTAAATTTAGATAGAGCTAGGTAGTTAAATGATAATACTTTATTTGTGCTGAAAGAACAAGGTACAATTGATGATACTTTACTTGAGCTAAGTTTAGAAAGAGCTTGGTGACAATTGATGTGACTTTATTTGAGCTTAGTTTAGAAAGAGCTACGTGTCAATTGAGAATACTTTATTTTGTGCAAAGCTTAGAAAGAACTAGGTGACAATTGATGATTCTTTATTTGAACTAAATTTAAATAGAGCTAGGTGACAACTGATAGTACTTTATTTGTACTGGAAGAACAAGGTACAATTTATAATACTTCTGATTTGAGCTATGCTTAGAAAGAGCTATTGACAATTGATGATTATTTATTTGAGCAAAGCTTAGAAAGAGCTAAACGACAATTTATGATACTTATTTGAGTTAAGATTTAAAAGAGCTAATTGTCAATTGATAATACTTTATTTGAGCTATGTTTAGAAAGAGCTAGGTGACAATTGATAATCATTTGTTTGAGTCAAGCTTAGAAAGAGCTAATTGACAATTGATAATACTTTATTTAACCTAAGCTTCAAAGGAAAAGGAAGTGCTATGGCTCCTAATGGCTAAATATTCAAATTGATGTTAGGGTTAAGAGTTAAGATTAGGATTAGAATTAGGATCATATCTATTTTCATTCCATATAGCCAGGATAAATATGCATGTACACGTGCATGTCTCTATGCTCTGTTTTAGAATAGCTGCGTTTTGTCTTAATCTTTCAAGCCTTTTCTTTCCCTTATCTCTTTTCTAGCAACTCTTTTGTAAGTAGCTCCTTTGTGGCTTACTCTTCCAGGGTGTAACCACATTTTTTAGATACTGCATTTATGTATGCCCAATCTGCAGCTCGTAGTGATAGGTAATCATAATGTAAAATTTAGAGGAGTAGCCTAATTTTTCCAAGATTTTCCAGGAACCCAACCTACTTACTGTATGCCTTTGTCAGTTTGACAAAGGTTACAGAGAGAGAGAGAGAGAGAGAGAGAGAGAGAGAGAGAGAGAGAGAGAGAGAGAGAGAGAGAGAGAGAGAGAGAGAGAGAGAGAGAGAGAGAGAGAGAGAGAGAGAGAGAGAGAGAGAGAGAGAGAGAAAATGTGGTTATTATTCACTTATAGATAAATATTGGACTAGCATTGGTTTGCTTATTCATTTTTTTATTTTCAAACCTTAAAATTATGTTCCACATCATGGAACAAACAGCAAACAAAAATTAGTCTGAGGAAATCTTTAACCTAAAAAATTGCCCATCCTCATTGAACAAACGACAACACACTTTATTCAGTTTATTTCGCTGGCTTTTGTTCATTTAAGTATCCTTTCAAAAATATCGCATTGAGTAATCTCCCTTACATTTTTTGTATTAAAAATTATATTGCATTTTAGATGTTATAAGAAATTGTCCACTAAGACTTTTCTTCAAAACCATCAACATACGATTCTTCATCTTTTTATGTTGGTTTAGCTAGCTGGTTATCTGGCTGACTGACTATGTATCTATCATGCACACATGCCACACCAATAGAGCAAGAGGGCTGAAAATTTATACATTTACTCTTATGGCTGCAAAAAAAAATGTTTTCTGAAAAATTCACCACTTATAAATAGGTTTTTAGAGGGGAAATTCAATTTGCAATCTAAGTTATTGCCGAACTGATTCATTAGTTTGTATCAGATTTATTTTTTCTAAATTCAGACTTTTTTTTAGATATCATAGCAGTATATAAGGCAAGAACAGTAACTTGATAATTGATCTTTTTTCTAATTTTTAATTGATCACCCCCAACACAGTATGCTGCCAAAAGATATTAGTCATGTGACGGTCCCTAATGAATGACTAACCAGACCTGTTTTTTGTTTTACTTCTGATGCAATGACTATTCATTTTTGTTTCAAACAACTTATGATATTCATGAAATAAATCATATTGAATTTTGAATGCTATTTTTTATTACTATTCCTGATGCAAGACTTTTCAAATTTAAAGGTGTTAGGTCTGACCTTTTTTAATCATTTATTTTGGGATTGAAAATTAAGTCTTCTTGGTCGCACATTTTGAATAATATTGTGACAATTACTCAATCCCTGTTTAAACATCTGAAACAAAAAATATCAAATTATTGCATCAGAAAATAGCTTCCCATGTACAATACAATGTAGAGGGAAAAATATAAGGGAGGTAACTCAATGTGATGGTTTGGAAAGTGTACAAAAGTAAACAAAAATTCTTGACCCATCAATTGCAGAAGGTGCTATTGTAGTACTTATCCATGAATGAATGGAAGCCATTGTCATTTGCGGTATGACTCATTGCAAGTTATCTATTTCAAGTAATCCATTGCCAGATAAAAGCCCCTGAAATTTTATTGAATTAGCCATAGAACAGCAATGATGGAAATTTTGTTGATAATGAGAGAAGTCAAGCAGAGATTGTGAATTTCAATTTGAAGTGTGTGTATGTGTGTGTACGTGTGTGTGTGATATAAGGGCTCTTAGCATGTATATTTCTATACAGAAATGCACATGGGCACAAACATGCAGAATATGGTGGACACACACACACACACACGTACATAGCTTCTAATCTTCAGAAAATTAAAATTCTGATGTAACCTTTAACCTATAAGTAATAAATTTCTAATGTCTCTTGTATGTCATGAAGTAGAACAGGGTGATCGGTAGTGATTTTGAAAATGAGATCGGTTGTTTGGATTTCAAATTCTGTCAGAATCTGCCAACCAAAGATGTCAGAACTGTCAAATAAAAATGTCCAAACTGTCTGGCTATGTACATATGTATCCAGTGAACATGCCACACCAATGGAGCTACAGGGCTGAAAATTTCAAGAATTACTCTTTATTATGTCTAGAAAAAACTTTTTTTGTGTATCTCTGAATTTTTGAGATGAGGTATTATTATTATTTCTATTATTATTCAGACTATCCTCATCTTGGTTGTTTTTCACACAATGTTTTGGCCGTTGTACTCTACGGCCTTCATCAGGTATCATCTGGTAGGTGTGGGGAAGTAATGAACCGAAATGGTTAAATAATGGGTTAAATAAAGGGTTCGGTTCATTACTTCCCCACACCTATCTTGGTTGTTTTTCATACAACATTTTGGCTGTTGTACTCTACAGCCTTCATCAGGTATCATCTGGTAGGTGTGGGGAAATAACGAACCAAACCCTTTATTTAACCGATGAGAGTATATAGACCGCACTCCCCTCTTTGCATTAGTAGTATTTTCAAATTATTATTGTCTCATACTGGGATTGAAGCTTTTTACGTTCACCTCACATTAATTCCTCTGGGATAGGTATGAATCCATATCACCTCCAAGATATAGGTAAATAACAAGGCAGGTCTGTAAGGTAGTCCATGTAAGAGAAGGTTACTCAGACACAAAAAAAAATATTTCCAACTTGAAAGTCAGTAGAAAAACCAAGTGTGCTCTGCATACTTCAGGTTAGTAGGTACAAACAAATACATATTTTTAAAAAAATAACATCTGGTTTTTGGCCCTGGGTTTCTAACTTGAAAACTCCACCAACTACATTTTGTTAGTTAACAAAAATCTGTGTGCATATCTCCATGGCTATGAATCTGTGGTTCTCCCTTCCCTATCTTAACAATACAAAAAAACCGATATCCCCAAATTATAATAAAACCAAGTTAGTGCTGAAAAAATGTAATGATATAACATAAAATTTAGAAGCTAAGCAGAATTTAGTTTTATATCAAGGAAAATATCTGTAAATAAAGAAATTTTCATTGAAAAAAACCAAACAAAATGCAAGCCATGTTCAGAATGACTGCTATATCTAAAGACGCACATAATGCTTTTGTTCATTTGCAGTCAAGAGAATTTGAGATTAAATGTTTCCTCATGGGAAAAATTTGGGCTTTTCTATGAATTTTGCCTGTAAAGTCATTGAGTGTTTTTTTATAGGGGTCAGGGAAATATTTTAGATTTTTTTAGGCTCTTGTATTTCATACATGCACACATAAACACAGCAGTCGCATACACAGAAACACACTCAGACCCTAAGACACACAAGCAAAAACAGACACACACGAACACACCCAAATACACTGAGAAAAAACACACACAAATAAACCATCACCCAAACATCCACAGAGACACACGCATGTAGAAAGACACACAAAGATATACACACAAGAAAAAAAAAACACTATTCACAATTACATGGAAGAGGGGAATGAGTAAGAAAATGATTATTATATATAGTTTAAAAAAGATCCCCAATGATTTTATGATATGAATTTTATTTTTTAAAAGAGGATCAGTATGAGACTCCCTAATAATCTAACATGGCAGAATAGAGAGTTGACCAAACAAAAAATGATGTGGAAAAAAATGCAGATTCTGTGTTTCTTACCTAAATAGTTGGAATTTTCAGTGTTTTTAGTGATTGTAGAGTGAAGGAGATGATAGGAATAAAAGTGGTTTTGTGATGAAAGGGACAATCATAAGGTTGGGTTAATGATTGCAAGTTGTTAAGTTGAAGATTGGACCTTTTTTAAATGCTAATTTTGACCATGTTTCATATTTTTCTATGGTATTTTTGTGAAAAGTATCAACGGAAATAAATCAAAATACTGTTTGTTCAAATATGTATGAGCGGCACTTTCTATAAGCAATGTGATGAAATTTTGGGGCAGATCCATCCATACTTACATTCCTTACAAATTAGATATATCCACACCACACAATATATCTCGAAATTCTTAATGAATTTCTCAAGTTTTTGAATGAGAACAAAATCTGTTTTTCATTGCCTCAGATGTATACATATATATATATATATATATATATATATATATATATATATATATATATATATATAAATATATATATATATACACACATATATATATATATATATATATACGCATATACACACACACACACACACATATATATATATATATATACATATACATATATATATATATATAGATATATATATACATATACATATACACATATATATATACATACATACTTATGAATGCACATACATTTATATACATATATATATATATATATATACATCTGAATACTTATACATACATATATATACACAAACATCTATATACATATACACACACATATATATATATATACTCACACACATATACATATATGTACACACACATATATATATATACACATATACATATATACGTATATATACACATATGTATATATACATATATATTTACATATACATATATATATACATATATATATAGATAGATAGATACACACACACATATATATACATACATACATACTTATGAATACACATATGTATACATATATATATATATATATATATATATATATACATATATATACATACATCTATATACTTATACACACATATATATACACACACACACACACATATATATATATACATACACATACACACACATATATATATACATACACATACACACACACACACACACACACACACACACACACACATATATATATATATATATATATATATATATATATATATATATAAGAAAAAACTTTGAACTTTGTGCCATGAATTGTATTGCTTCACATTATGTGGTTTTGTGTTTTCATTTCAGCTAATTCATGGTGATCTTTTTTTAAAGTGAAACTATTTTATCGTTCAGTATCTCAAATATACAATTTTATTTAATCCAAACAAACTGCAAACTTCATATCAGCCTTTTGATTCTGAGTCAAAACCACTTCATAAGTTCACGGTTAATGATTAGATATGGTTATGGCACCATTCAATATAATGATTTAATGTTGATAGATAGATAAACCTAATGGATACACACGTAGGCTTGACATCAGCATTTTTGTTTAGACTGCAATGAATAAGCAACATTTCTGTTGCTGAAGCAAAACTAATTTAAGATAGATTTATATAAACAATTGGATCATATGACTTATTATTGTTAATTTACCTCTGCCAACAAAGTGGGAGGGGGGATACATATCTATCCACGTCTGTCTGTCTGATCAAACAATATCTCCAAAAGTTCTCAATGAATTTCAATGAAATATTGTGAAAGGGTGAGCAATGGTATAATGAAGAAGTAGCAAAATTTTTGGATAGATCAATGTACAGTTACCCCTTTTACATCATAGCTATGTGCATACTATACAATATCTCCAATAATTCTCAATGAGTTTCAATGAAATTGTGCTACAATGAGACAGATTTTTTATATAGGGTTACGTTGGGTAATATAATAGTCCTGCACTATTATCCTTTATTGATTATGAGGTTCCAACTTTTAAACCTTCTCACCCCCAAGTGAGGAGACCTGATCCAGTAGGTGTGCAAATACTGTATTTGTATGCTCTCAACGAGCACATGCCCATACCTTCATTCTTACTTCATCTCTACCAGCAGTTCTCGGCTGTTCTGACAAACATCGCAGCACTGACACACAGTCAGCCAACAGTTCCTTCATGCAGACGCTTCATAGATTACCTTTTTGACAAAGAGATTTTTTAGCAACTTGGCTTTTCACTGATGGTAGTTTTGTCGGACATGTTTTTTTTTACCATTTTGAGGTTAAACAACATAAAAATAGTGAAATCTCTGAAAAATAATTTCATTTTGAATTTTTTACATCACAAAATTGGGAATCCAGGATGATAAGACAAATATCATATCATAAAATGAAATTTTGCGAATGATCAGAGAAATGAACCAGCAGACAGCGACATCCTATTTTAAAGACATAATTAAAATTGAAAAAAATTAGTTTTTGAGTCCAAATTTCAGTCGAAACAAACGAAAAACAAATTTTCATTATTAAGTGCTAACGGCACCACATTTGTTCTCACACAGGTCATATTAGAAGCTGAAAATATATCTTTATTTATTTTTATTTGATGTAGTATTGTAAACATTATTGTTTTAATTTTTTATGAAAGTACCTAAAAATTTAGGATGTAAAAAAAAATATTAGTCAAAAATGAATAATGATGGTTGGGTATACTTTATCATCATCATCAGTCTTTTAACATCCGTCGTTGGACATAGAGACTTTCCCCAGGATTCGCCACTATTCCCTATCATGGTCATTGCGGCGCCAGTATTTCCTGAATTTATCAAGTTCATCTCTCCATCTTGTGTTCTATTGGCCTCGGTTTCTTATGTGATCTCTGGGGATCCATGTTGTGAGACATCCTATAGCAAATAAATAAAGACAGTCTGGTGAGTCACTCAATAGAAACTGTTACATCACCAACATCTTTGGAAACATGCTGTGTTGGGGAGGATCAATTTAAAAATTGAAGAGACATATGATCAATTGAATGCGATACTTCTCTCATTTCGTCATGTGGTGATCACTAAAAAAGTCTGAATTTTCAAATAATAAGCATGACACAACCTAGAGACCAATTTAGTATAAACTTATATTGCAAATTGAACCCCCCACTCAAAACTTATTTAAGGTGGGAATTTTTCAAAAAATGAAAATAATTGTCTGTTCTAGACATATTGTTTGAAATTTCAGTCCTCTAACTCCATTGATACAGTCTGTATACATGATACATACATACATACATACATACATACATACATACATACATAGCCAGCCAGCCAGCCGGCCAAACCAACTCAAAAACTGAAGAGACCAATGTTTACAGTGTTGGTGACAGTTTTTGTTAACAATTTCTAATAATATTGCTGCATGTGATCCTTTATTAATGGTTACCAGGTTCCCAAGGGTCAGCAAACAAAATTCTTCATTCAGTCTCTAAGGGGGTTAAAAAAAATCTTGAGGGTTAATTAACTGTTCCTTTATATCCAAAAATTATTTTCTCACTTTCTGAGAAAGAAAAATAACAGATAAGGAGGTAAAAGCCATTAACATAGTAATACCTGTGCCTCAATTTTGAATACATAATATTCATAAAAAATATTTTCCGCAAGTTGATGTTGGAAGTTAATATCATTAATTTGTTTGCCATTTTGAATGTTTAGAAAAAATTGGTTGAAAATTTTCATCCTATTTTCTTTTTTCAAAAAACCACAAGAATTTTGCTGGTGGGTCCTATGATTTAGGTCAGCCTTTCTCAACCAGGGTTCTGTGGAACCCAAAGGTACCATAGAACTCTAGTTGAGAAAAGCTAGATAACTAGTTTAACAATGAATTGGATGTTTGGGTTTGTGTTACGGGTACAAAAAGACAGAATCAACGAACAAAATTTTGGTTCCATCTGAGACGTTTCATATTCTTTTGCCACAAATACTCTTGGAAAAGGCATGAAACTACTTCTCCCTGTGCTTTGTCCCCTCAGCAAACACTTTGACTAAATTCCAACTCTGCATTGACATGCATTGACTTTCAGAGGGGAAAGGGCTACAAAGGTGAGTAAGGTGGAAAAACGTACATTACTTCAACATTTTTAAAATGAAATCTGCAATACCATACACACATAAAGAAAAATGTTGAATTGTGAGAGGTAAATATTCTTAAATTCAATGCATTATTTTTGTTGTGACTTTTATCAAAATATATTTAAAGATTTTTTTTCAAAGTGCATTTTTAATATGAAGAAGAAGGGTAAGGGTTTAAGCATCCCAATACTCCACCCCTGTGCACGTGTATGTTACTCTGAGATGAGGTCTGGATAGTTGGCTGGGAGCACTGATCGAGTGTGAGAAAGTTGAAAGAGGCAGCATATCTCAGCTTGTCAGTCACGTGCATAAGCTAGGTCAGTATAGAGTTTCACATCATGTGGTTTGCTTTTCTTTAAGTTAGATAAAAGTGTTATTTAAGACCCCAAAACATTAATCTCTCTCTGATAAAAATTAGATGCTTTATTTTAGCCGTTTTTGACAACTTGGTGAACTTGAACCCAGCAAAAAGATAAATGGAAATATCTTTGTTGCACTTGGTGAACAAAAGATTATTTCTCAACAAGATAAAAAGCTGATTTCATTTCCTGTCTGTTTACCTTAATCATTTGTTCTCAATTTCCCCAGGGGTCAACACCTGGCAGCACCTCAAGAGAGAAGTAACACTTGACACCTTGAGTGGTTTGATTTTGGCTACCCTATCAGTTTTTAAAACTGTATGAAGTTTTTGGGGTGTCTGGGGGAGAGTGAGGAAGAGATTTGGGATGTGTTAAGATATTTCCAATAATAAAATCTTAAAAAACACCCATCCTTTTCTTCATTATCTAAATGGTTGATTTTCTTTATAGATTGAAAATCAACAGATTTTATAAGAAATTTGGTTTAGACCCCCCCCATCTTGTTTACTTCTGAAGCACAGGCATCCAAACAAAACTTTGAAAAATAAAGAAAAAGGATTGGTTAGTCATTCAATAGAAATTGTCATGTGGCAGCATCCTGTGTTGGGGTTGATCAATTAAAAAATTGGAAAAAGGGGTAATTGATTGAATAAAATACTTCTCTCACCTTTTGTTGGACCATGATCACTAAAAAAAGTCCAAATTTTCAAAAAAACAAGTGTGAATGCTAATGTACCGATTTAGCATAAATTCATGTTGAAAATTTAACTCCTCAATAAAAACATATTTTGGGTAGAATTTTAAAGAAAAAACCCAGTTTTTGCTAGACATAGTAGGGATCAGATGCTTAAATTTTCAGCCCCTTAGCTCCATAAGTGCATGTGATACATACATAGATAGATAGCCAGTCAGCCAGACCAACTTGAAAGCTAAAGAAACTGATGTTGACTGTTTTGGTTTCTGATAGACAAACAAAGAAAAGACATATTATTGGCAAATTCACCCAGAAATCCATTGAATTTTATCTTATTTATTTTATTTAATCATCCATCTATACTGGGTGGTATTGTGGGGGAGTAAGAGATGGTATTCGATGGCATGGTTGGTTGCCTTGACCATGGAACCTGAGCGTTTCTTCCACATCCTCGATCAAATGTCTTCAAGGTTGTCCTTTGACCTGGATGTCTGAACTTGTGACATTTTAAGCTCTGAATACTAAATGTCAGTTGCTACTTTTATCAGGTGTCCCAACCATTCGATTCTCCTGTGCTGGATGAATTTGTGAACTGGTATTGCTCTGTTGGTACTTTTTATCCCTACCACTTTTCAATACTACTAGATTCTCAAACATAAACAAATTTCCTGCCATTTCCTGCCACATTTTATTGGCAGAACTAGTAGTATTAAAAAGTTAAATTGTCTTATTTGTTGTTCGTCAGCTGAAATTTTCTTCATTTAATTTACCAAATTCAATGTTGGAAGTGCTGGTGGCCAAACAGTTGGTAGCACAGAAAATAGAATTCGCTAGCCTTGGGAAAGGCATGACCCCCCCTCCCCCCAAGCTATGCGTAAAATAGCAGATAAAGTTAGTGGTGCCATTTTTGGTGCTCCTCACTTCTACATCCATTTCACATATTGCAAACCTCGTAAAAGTTGAGATTTTGAAACTAGCAATATGTGAAGAGCCCAGGCAAGGACAGCTGAAGCTATAGCCAGCATAAGTAACTTTACTTGTATAGTTGATCGTAAAAAAAAGGGACATTTTCTTTCTAGCGAACAAAATGACTTAATAACAACAGAATTCTGATGATGTGCCTATATATCACTGAAAGGGAAAACATGGATGGGGGGCGTCGAGTGACCTCTTAAAAAGAAACCACGGATACAAAGGGACTGCTGAAAGGTAAAGCCACCGATTATGGTAGGGAGGGGACCTCTGAAAGGGGAACCACAGATAAGGGGACTACTAGAAAGGAAACGATAAATTATATAAATTATATATAAAAACTGAAAAAGATGGCTGGTTCCTGTTGAAATGCATCAAAATATGTATCTGGAATCATAAAAGAAAATTTTGAGTCGTAACATCTATCTCTTGAGTTTTTCTCTTCACCTTCCAATTGTCATCCTCATCTACAATCTATCAGATCATTTCACATCCACAATGCGCACAAAAATTATGTATAAAAAAAAAACAATTTTAATCAATAACACCATGCTTGTGAGCACTAATATAATTTTTTTCTATCATG
Source organism: Thysanoteuthis rhombus (assembly GCA_963457665.1). NCBI lineage: Eukaryota > Metazoa > Mollusca > Cephalopoda > Oegopsida > Thysanoteuthidae > Thysanoteuthis > Thysanoteuthis major. The sequence goes on along the minus strand of OY735238.1, from coordinate 27,598,123 downwards.
AGAATTGATTGAAAAAAATGCATGTCATCAGTTGACAATTGATTTGGAAAAAAAAAGGAATAATATAAGTTTTAGAGGTGTTGGATGCATTAAAAAATCTACCTGACTACAGTATGTGATAATAACATCTTTTTCTTTAGTGACTGGTTGGCTTTAACAAATGCAGTAACCATTATTTTCTGAATATGCCTTGCTGAAACAAGAGAGAATTCTTTATCTAGTGTCTTGCATGCCCAAGATTCTCAATGTAGAGGCCATGACTCCTTCAAAGGTAACGTAAATATTTTATGGGGTTGCACAAATATTTGAAAATCTTTTTGAAAGAATAATTATGTAACTTGTGTCATTTTTTTTATCTTTCAAGAAAAATATACTTTTTCTTGTGCTAATTGTAAAAATGGCTCAATGATACTCTCTAATTTTTTCAGAATAAATTTTGTTTTTATTATGTATTAACAATTTATCTTTTTAAAAGTTTTTCCTCATAATGAACACTGTAAAACTTATCATAAATTATAGATATGTTTCAATTTGAGACAATTTTTTAAATTTTCATTTGTTTTATGTTTCTTTACTGTTAGAGTAAGACGAAAAAAGTCAGCCTACACATGACCTTCAGCAAAATGAAGATCATGTACAACAACTAAGAACACAAAGATCAAAATCGAAGATACAAAACTCGAGAAAGTAGACCACTACATCTACGTAGGACAACAAATCTCAATGAAACCCATAAAAGAAGATCCCATTAATCCTAAAAAGAAGAGTATATGACCAATGTATCCTCCTGATAATCACATACAGAGCTGAAACATAGAACAAATCAAGAAACAGACTCACAAACTGAATAGCATGTAATGAACGCCAGAGAGAATCATGCTCAACCTCATATGGAGAGATCACAAGACAGCACAGTATATAAGTGAGAAAACAGGAGTCAGAGACATCAAAGAATCTACTAGATAACTTAAATGGCAATGGGCTGGCCATGTTGCAAGAATGGCAGACAACCAATAGACATCATGGCTCACAACATGTATCCCCAGAGATCACATGCACGACTGAGGCCGGTAAAATACAAGATGGAGAGATGAACTATACAAATTCAGAAAATACTGACTCCGCGATACCCACATGAGAGAAGTGTGGCAAATCCTAGGGAAAGTCCATGTCCAACCAATGATGATGATGATGATGAAAGACTAATATAAAGTATAAGTATTAATAGCTTTTATATCAATAAGGAGGGGTTGTCAAAAAATGTCACATCAAAATCGCAAACTAAAAAAGTTCAAGAAGCCTTATTATATGCCATCAAATTATAACAAATTTTGAAATGGAATTTCATTTCAACTGAATGCAAGGGAGATAAATGTGTTGACTTCAGGAAAATTTCTTGTTCCCTAGACATTAAAAAAATCAACATTGAATGTAAAATTTCAGAAAATATCAACTAGAACCACCACCAAATCTGTTAACACAGTTTTCTTCAATTTTCAAATGAACCTGGCTGGCAAGCTATGTATGTATCGTACACACAGGCCACACGAATTTAGCTTGAGGATCATAAATTTAAGCATTAGCCTCTTGTTATATCTTATGTTAGTTTATTTTTTTCTTTTTTATAGGTTGTTCAATTTAAAAAAGTAAGTTGATCCCTTAGTTAGTGTGCGGTAATGTTTACATTCGTTTTTAGAAAAGTCAAAAGTAATTCATTCATTGATCATATGGCATGCTGTCAAAAATCATTGGTCACTTGAATGTTTCTATTGAGTAACTAACCAGACCTGTTTCAAACTCCCTCAGAAATCAGTCTGCTTATAGTTCTTCTTCTTCCTGATGATGATGATGATGATTATGATAATCTTGATGATGATGATGATCATCATCATCATCATGATCATGATGATGATCATCATCACCAGCAGCAGCAGCCTTCCAAAGATCATTGTTAGAAATGAATCTTCCCAAATTTCTGTCTATCTTTTTGCTGCTTAGCATTACAATGCCAAAGCACTCTGAACTTGACCAGATCCTCACACCATTTTATTGGTCTAGCGCTGTTGGAACATGTGGGAGTAGCTTTCCCTTACTTTCTGGGTGTAAATAGTGTTCCCTAACATTCTTGATTTGAATAATTCACAAAGAAAAATTAGCCAAAATATGTCTAAATAAACATCCCATATCACCTCAAAATGTCTCTGAAATTGGTAAAATTTCTAAAACTAGGCCCTACCTTGAGAGCAGGCAGCCTAGCATTCCCTCACGTTTTTCCAGAGCTACAACACTAATGCCACAACTCTGCTTATGATCTCGAGTGATCCACATCTTGAGTTGTAATGTCTAGTGGTTATCTAATATTCTTGCAACATGGCCACTCCATGGCTATTTAGGATATCCTTTAAACCTGTTTGCTTTTCAATACATTGTGCTATCTTTTGATCTTTCTATGAGATGTTTAATATGATCTTCTGCTGTGCACAATGCATGATTCTCAGTTGAATTTATCTTTTGATTAAGTTTCGTGTTTCAGCTCTCTGTGTGTCTTTCGGGAGGTTGCACTGGTTGTACACTCCTTTCTGTACCGATGGGATATTTTGTTCTTGAAGTTTTCTAGGTATCAAAAGTCTTATAGATATTTATAAACAAATACATTTTCGAAACAGATTCCATCAACTTTTCAATAACTTGTATCAAATCCCCACAAACAGTCCGATCAACCAGCCAAGTGGGCCACAGACTCTTCTCTTTTTGAATGTCTGTGTCTAATTATCTATGAGTATGAATATGTGTCTCTGGGTACTCCTGTTTACATTTGGGTGGCTATAACCTTGAAAATTTGTATGAGTACATCACTAGGTACCATCTAAAAATATTTTTTTGTCTTTTCAAAAAAGTGCTTTTTTGGGTCTCTATGTTAATTTTGGACCAAACATGCCTGGTGTATTTAAATATAATTTTGAATAAAAGATCTATTTTTTTAGATTATTAGTTCTGGTACACACGCGTGCTATGGAGATTCATTTATGCTAGATATGTATATTTTAAATCTATAAACTCTTTTCTAAAGACATGAATTAGAAAAAGATGCTAATTACATATACATTTTCACTTTTCGATAGATGTTGAAAATGATTTCCTTTAACCTTGGATGTAAGTTCATAAGCATTTGATCACATAAACATATTATTACAATGGAAGACAAAATAGCCAACTTGATACAAAGGAATAGGCACTCAAATGAGGCTAGTATATGATGCAATCATTACAACTACTGTTGTTTTTGAGTACAGTGTTGCTACGTGACTAATGCTGTAGTATAGAATTTATGTTTCTGTTGAGCAACTAACCTGACCTGTTTGGATAGAACATTTTTTATGAACAAAAAAAACATTGAGCAAACTATCTACTTGATAAAATATTTATTTATGCTGAAGTTGTTGATGGTAGTTCAGTGGTTCACTCATGCATAATGAGCAGTGAAGAAAATCTGTTTAACTCGGATATTTTTAATTCATCTGATTATTTAACATAAATCTTTTGTGAATGTATCAGAATTTGAGTTGAAAAGACGTTTTGAAGTGAAGTGTGGCTCAGAATGTTCTGAATCTAACAAAGACAATTTTTATTCAACAGACACCACTTTCAACGTTTCTTTTGTTGTGACTCAAAAAAGTGTCTTCAGTCATCCAAGCAAGTTTAGTGAAGCTAAACATTTTAGAAGGTACTTTAGTTTTATTTCCCCAAAAATGTTCGCTTCATAGATTTCTGTACATTTCAGTTAAAATAAAAATGCTCACCAAGAGAAAGAAGGGTAAAGTACAGTAATACTCATTGTGGGGGAAACTGCAGAGGGTTTGAAGTCAATGGTGGTTCATGTCATAAAGATAAGCTGATTGATTATAGAGAGTAGGGGCGGATCCAGCCTGTTCAGCTGAGGTTATTGCAAAATTTGAAAATTTAAAAATGTCTCAGAACCATCATCCAAATTTTGGGAAAAATATTTTTTTTTGTGATTATACACACTCCCCATTCATTTGATGATTTATTTTATTTATGATTTTTGTACCATTATGATTTTTATACATATGAGAGATAAATCCATGGAAATAAAAATTCTATTTGACTTTCTGAAAAAGAAAATCTGGAGGACTGTCAAAACTCCTCACTTGCAAAGTTGAAAAAAACTGGTAAATAAAGTTATATTGCTCTTTTTCACAAATTTCTATTTCATTTTCATTAACTTATATATTAAGGTTATTTTCAGTAGAATGTAAAAATTCATGAAAATCATATTTTTAAAGAGATATTTTTTTTAAATCAAATTTTTTCAATTAATTCAATTATTTCTGGGATGAAGTTTATTTTTCTCACCCCAAGATTGACCGCTTTTTGAACGGAAACATTAGACTTGACTCCAGGTGATTCATTCAAATTTCTTAGAAATGTAAACAGATAACTTGTGTTTATGAAAGCTACTTACCCTCAGATAAATGAGTCATTTTTTACTCATCATCAGAAAAAAAAAAAAATGTTCTATTTTCTACCAGTAGTTTTTTAAAGAAACTAATGATAATGTATTAGTTTTTTAAAGAAACTAATACAATTTTTTTTAAAGTTACTTACCCTAAAAAAAGTAGTTTTTATTTTCTTTTAAAATTTTTTTAGAATAATTTATTCCATAGATAAATATTTTTAAATGTTTAAAAAATATTTACTTTCCCCAAATTCTCATAAAACATTATTATTAAATAAAAATCTTCTATTATTTGAGAAATGTGAAATTTAACAAAATCTGATGTTCTGAAATTTCGGATAAAACTCAATTATTGGCACAAATTAGTAAAAAAAATTCGGCCTCTTGAAAAAAGAAAAATATTTTTTCACAAGTAATTTTCTGTGCTTTCAATCAATTAGACCTTCAATTCCTCAAAAATCGATCAATTTCGAAAAAAAACCCTAATTTTTTAAGGTTTAACAGGGGAGGGGGTTCTGTTTACAATGTGAGAACAATGCTATTCATCGATCCAATTTTTTCCAATTTTTTAATTGATCACCTCCAACACAGCCTGCTGCAGGAAGATGTTAGTTGTATCATGGTTTCTATTGAGTGACTAGCCACAACTGTCACTCTCTTTTCCTGTCTATTGATGAGGTACTGTATTTGATGGCATCTAAGACCCCATCCCTTTATTTCAACAGGGATTATAAGGCAAGAAACTAATTTCCCTGAATTCCTCTCATCTACCACCTTGTTCTTTTGATTGCTCTCCAAGTTCTGGCAATGTGATACTGGTTACAGTCTATTCCTTTGAGAAAGGTCATTAAGATTAACAAGAATTTTTGGCTGATTGACCTCCTTCTTGTTGTAAACGTGACATTTTGACCGATCCATTCTACAACCTTCTTCAGATCTACTGTCTAAATGTGATGGTGATAAACAGAATCTCTCCAATGGTAGCAATGCTACAACATTGTTTTCAGGTGATATCTTTTTCTTTCCTTATTAGGAAAGTGAGCATATGTCAGATATGTGCAGAGTTAAACCTGATGTGGCTCTACAACTCACCAGGGTAAGCTATGGAAATCCAGGCCAAACAAGGAAAGAAAATGATATCATCAGAATCCAAGAATATAGCTATGCTACGATTAGAAAGACTCAGTTTATCACCATCACAATCAGATGATACACTTGAAGAAAGCCATAGAATGGATCAGCTGAAACATTGTGTCAATCATCTGGAAAACTCTTTAGATGAACTGCGGTTATGTTTAACTTTTGAGTCATTTTTTGGTGGGAGGGAAAAAAGGAAGTGTTATATGTTTTCAAATAGTTTATTTTTGACAAACTCATAGTCAAGATTTTGAGCAATGAGAGATGATGTACCATATACCCTCATCCAAGCAACCCAAGCAGGGTTAATCAATAATCGGTTTGTGTCCAGGTATCATCATCATCATTATTACCACCACCACCACCACCACCACCACCACCATCATCATCATCATCATCATCATCATCATCATCATCAGTAGTCTTTTAACATCCGTCGTTGGACATAGACCTTCCCCAGGATTTGCCACACTTCTCTATCATGGGCGATAAAACCACAAATAATTGTTCCTAGTCAAATATACACGGGATTTACTTCTCAGTTCAGAAGGCTTAGTTTCAAAGGAAGATTTCTTTCGGGCCATCTGCACGCTACAGTCGACAAATTTATTTAGGGATGAAAAACCGGGATAATGTTTTTAAATAATGTAAAGAAGCCTAGTGTTTATATAGTCTACAGGTAATCATGATATACACAATAAGTCTACACTGTTTGCTTGCCACTGTAATGTCAAGTCCAGATCTTTTTGTCAAAGTTTGATTACCGGTTGGAAATCTAATTCGAGAGTTAATCTACTAAAGGAATCACAACTGATTTCACAAATCCATTTCTTTAGTCACTCCTTTTTTCTTCTTCTGCTTTTTCATTTTTCATCTTTCTTTTTCTGCTTCTTCTTTTTGGACTTTCAGAAATCAGTTGGTGACAACAAAAACATTAAAATCGAGGTTGACAGAACAGAAAAAGAAAGAAAATCAGCATATGAGCCAGGGTGGGAGGGCAACTATATATCACATGGTTTGTACACATGTATGCTGTGGTTCAACTTACATAAACCCAGTTTTGTTATTCAATAACCTCTACTCAGATGTGCTTAAATTTGGGAGAGCATTAGATAAATAGATAGATGGATAGATAGATAGATAGATATAAGAATAGACTGAGACAAGTAGATAAGAACAGACTAAGATTGATAGATAATTGACTGATATATATATATATATATATATATATATATATATATATATATTTTTGTTGAGAAGCAGTGCATTATCTTTACTTCTGTCCAACAGTCAGAGCATTCGTGCACAAGTAAAATTCAAGGTATCTCAGTAATCGCAGTAACCTTAGAGATCATTTGTAACGGCTGATTTCATTCATTTCATTACCAAGCCTCAAAACTTTTGAGAAACCTTTGTATACAATTCCCAGATTCAAAGAATAGTTAACACTCCCTTACTTTTCAAATATTTCACTAACAAATCTGAAACTGTTGTCCAGTAATCCCAAATGAAGGATAAATGATGTCATTTTATGAATCATTGACTCCTATATAACGGTCATATAGTGCTAAGCAAGTTCGTAAAAGTAAACTTTCATACTCTTTATTTATATACCTAAGCTTTAGTCAGGATTACAAATATGGTTTATGACACATTGACACCTCTATGATGGTTGCACATTGCCAAACAAGTTTACTTTTTAACAGATTCTCACAGCCTTTATTCACGTGTTCCTGATTCAGATTATATCTGTAGCTTCATGGCTCATTAGGTCCCATGTAATGGTCGTATAGAGCAAACAAGTTTTTAAAATGAACATGTTTTAAGGCTGTCTTTGGCGGCCACTACACTTGATGGAAAGTCATTTCCTACTTGAAATATTATATACCTAATAATTGTTTGTAAATAAATAGATAACTGAACTGGTTTGGTTAGTCATTCAATAGAATAGGATATCAAAGACTTCACAAGTTACATGGCCAACTCTATACTGCTGCGAACAACACAAAACTACAGTGAGCTCTTTATTTGTAAGGAAAATTTACATTAAAATGATGATACAAAATACAGTAGAATAAATACATAAGCCAGTAACATGCATGTTTAATATTACTATCAAGTATTATGTTGAGTATGTACTGTAGATATTTGCTGTATCATTGTTGGTCTGGCAGCATAATCACTTCATTCATATTTTAAAAGTCATTATGTCTATTTATGTTCATTATGTTCAATTAACTGAATGGGGTTTTTTGACTCGATTAAAACCTGGACATATATGTGATTGGACGTTAAGCTGAAAGACATTGAGCAATTCATACCTGAATATCTTTCACCTGACAGGATGTTTCATCTACCAAGCAGGACAGGATTAAGCTAGAGTATGGGCCAGTAGCATACGTTAGGGCCCTAAATTTGAAAAAAAAAAAAAGGTCTGGTTAGTTACTCAAAAGTACCAGTCACGTGTCCAACCTCCTTTTGGCAGCATGTCATGTTGGGGCGATCAAAAAAAATAATTGAAGATAGGGTGATTAATTATAAATCACTTCTCTCGTCTAAATTTAAAAAACAGAACAAAAAGCAAGCAGACATGAACTAGGGGATTAATTTAGCGTAAACTTACATTTCAAATTGAACCCCTCACCAAGAAATTATTTAGGGGGAATTTTTAAGAAACAAAAAAAAAATGGTCTTTGTAGATGTAAGTAAATTTTTTTAATTTTCAGCCAAGTAGCATGTATGCGTGATACATACATACATAGCCAGCCAAACCAGTTCAAAAATTAAAGAAACCTATGTTGACAGTTTCCATTGATGGTTTCTAATAGTAGAATACAAAAATTGTATTGTAAATTGATTAATTTCTTTAATTTGTCATACAGTTAGATAATGAAATAAATAAAATGGTTTAGCGTAGTCTGGGGCAGCCTAAAGGCTCCCTTTTCATTCACAAGGAATTGGCGTGACTACCATCCCTGATTTATTCATCCACCCTAACCACATAGCTAAGTGTGTATTCAATTAACTGCTGAGTGCATAGAGAGATTTGTTCTGATGAAGAGATTTCAACACTTTTCTCTCAGACCGGAAAGCAAACTGAAACCTTCTGTGTGTGAGGCATATGAGCTAAACATTACATCAATCGAGCGGACTAAAATAAATGCTCCAATTGAGGGTGATAATTGGGTAAAATCACTAACCCTAAACAACCATGTCATTCATAAAAGTTGAAGACATTACAAAAGTTACTGAGCAAGTGCAGAATCACTGAATTGGAATTGATAGCTCACAAGCATTTAGGGTAGAGTCCTTGAAAATGAAGGACCTGTATCATATCCCACATTTGCTAGGTATCTTATCCAGTACTGGCACCAAGATTTCAGAAGCCTCAAGAAACAGGTTTTTCTTTCTTCTAGAAACTGTCAAAATAGGTTTTTTTTAGTTTTCAAGTGAGTTTGGCTGGCTGTTACACGTACAAGCAGCCCCAATGAGGCTGAAAATTGAAACTTTTGCTCATTATGTCTAGAAAAAACATCTTTTTATTCTTTTGAAAAACCCTCCCCAAGATATATCTTTCAGTTGGGGAAGGAGGATCAATTTACAATGTAAGTTTATGCTAAATCTGCCACTTATTTTGTGTTTAACAGCATTTCTACATGTTTTTTGAAAATTCAATTCAGACTTTTAGTGATAACCTTTAATACCTTTAAATAGGTTTTAATGACAACTGATTAGCATCATGAACCCACATACGGTTCACCAATCAATCCAGACCAGGCAGGTAGACAGCTTGAGACAGTGCTAATATGAAAAATGATATTAGAACTTTGATTCTCCTATAGCTTCCAACAAATTACTTTTGAACACACTGATTGATATGCAGGAAATGGTCTTTTCACCGGGAGCATTCCATGGTTTGGTCACTCAAGTAACCACTCAAGGAAAGGTGAGAGAAGTAATTTATTGATTCATTTATTCATTGATCACCACTTTTCCAAATTTTCAATTGAGAACCCCAACTCAGCATGATTCCAGAAGATATTGATCATGTGACTGTTTCTATCTAGTGACTAACACCTGGTTTTCTTATATCGAAATCTCCACCTTGCTTTCTGCTTCTTAGTTTTGAGCCTGACTAATAAACATGAGTTCATTGCATGAGTTTATTGGATGAATCACAGAGGATCATATTCAACATTTCTTTCATTATCTTGTCTAGACACTCACAAATAATCAGATACAGTGTATTTAAAATGAAAGTCATTTTTTTTCAATTTTTGATAGATAATTTTTTTTCCATTAAACTGTGTGAATTCCATTTTTCATCAATTTTTAATAGAAAAAAACTATTTGTCCGAGAGGCTCTGAGGTTGGTTGGTTGGTTCAAATTTTAAAATTTTGGCATTTCGGTAACTGCCTGTCTGTCTTCCTCTCTCACATTCCCACATTTAATAATAAACATACACTCACAGACTGATACAAGAACATTAACACTCACACAGAAACATGCTCATGCACCCCCTCACTCTACTATAAAGACTCATACACACACACACAGATAGATGGATAGAGATACCCACAACTATATGCACCCACACACACATGCTCTTTCTTTCATAAAACACTCTCACTCACACATACAGATAGACGGACACTCACACATTCACACACTCTCACCAACTCAGATACACTAACTCTTCCGGAGTGGAGGAAAAAAAGGAGTCCACTGGAAGGAATAAACTCAACTGTTTATTGCAAACTGGTTTTGTTAACCTTTGAAATAATCAGTTGGACAATAGGGACACTTGCTGATTACCATTATTTTTTGTTACTGTTGTTTATTTATCTTCAAAGAAAAAAGGTAAAAAGAATATATTTATGTAGACAAGTGGAAGATCTAACAGCAAAAGGGGTAAAAAGAGAAGTGGCCTCATTGTGGGATCAAAGCAAATTATGAGATCAGAACTTGAGGACAGAAACCGGATTGTTTGGAAACTGATCGTTATTAGAAGAAGGGATTGTAGTTAACTGACAATAAAATCATGAACTAGCAAGGTCATCAGGTGTTTCTCAGGTTTAAAGATTTTCAGAGACCATCATTACCCTTTTAACCCTTTATGTACTAACAGTACTTTTAGGTAACACATGTTTTGTCAATTAATTGGAGACTTGGCTGTCCTGGCGGTACTTGTAAGTCCGATTTTTATTTTTCAATAAAAATTTGTGTTTACCAAAATGTTTTTTTTTTTGTCAATGTTAGTTGTTTTTATATAGGTTTCTGATATAAATAAAACAGGCCAGGTTAGTTACTAAATAGAAACTGTCACATGACCAACATCTTTTGGTAGCAAGCCATGTTGGGGGAGGTGATCAATTGAAAAATTGAAATAAGGGGTGATCAATGAATAAGTTATACTTTTCACCTCTTGTTGGGAAGTGATCACTAGAAGTGTCTGAATTTTCAAAAAATTAGCGTGAATGCTGCCAGTCACAAACTAAGAGATCAATTTAGGATAAAATTACCTTGCAAATTGATCCTTCCAGCCCGCTAAACCTATTTAGGTGGAGAATTTCTAAAACACAAAAGGACGTTTCCTCCGGACACACTAAAGAGTAAATGTTTAAACTTTCAACCTTCTAACCCCATTGATGTGGCCTTTAAATGTTATAGATAGACAGCCAGCTAGACCAATTCAGAAACAAAAGAAACCAATGCAGACAGTTTTGGTTGAGGGTTTCTGAAAATATAATTACAAAAAATTGAATAAGTCAGGACATGAACGTTATTAAAAATCCATTATTGAATGGTAAAAGGTTTGGCTAAGGTGTCAGAGAAGGAATTTGAGGGCCACAATGTCTAAATTTCAAATTTCAATGTATATACATCATAATCAGTAGTGGGATCTCTACATGCCCCTGCTGGCAATAGATTCTGGCTATCTATCTATCCATCTATCTATATGTCTAGCACCAATGAAGCTAAAGGGGTGAAAATTCAAACACTTACTCCTTAACATATCTAGATTTTTTCTGTTCTTTGACCCTTACTCCAAAGGTTTTTGAGGAGGATTCAATTTACAAAATAAGTACATGCTAAATCGGTCCCTCTGTTTGTGTTTGGCAGTGTTCACGCTTGTTATTTGAAAATTTAGTGACCCAAGAGAAGGTGAGAGAAATAACTTATCAATATCACTCCTTTTTTCCAACTTGTTTAAAATGATCACCCCATAAACAGTATGCTGCTAAAAGAAGTTGATCGTGATGGTTCCTATTGAGAGATCAACCAGACCTGTTTTTTTTTTAAATTTTTTTGTTAACTTCTCCAGTTTATGCACAAGAGAATATGTATCTAGATCTAATCAATGTGAATACTGTCCTAATATGTGTGATTCGAAACTTTCAGCCATTCTTTTGGCTATTATCAAAACGGGGGGAAAACTATGGACGTGGAACATCTTTCAATCTTGGAACATCAACAAGGCACACTCACATTACCAAGCAGTAGTTCTTGAACTTTTTTTGATGGTAGAATATTCATTGGTAGGTATGTTTTCTTAGAAAAAGATCTATTTTGCATTTTTTCTTGCATGTTTTATCATTTTTAACAATTGCTTTTATCAATTTTTATGAAATTGGTACTTCATAGAACGCTTTAAATTTTAAATTGCATATATCTCTATTAAAAACAGGTAACATTATGATAAGAAATAACAAATAGGAACCAAAATACAAGAAGCAATTACAACAGTAAATTTGCAAATCATGATGATAATAATTTTGAGAATAATGCAGTATCATATATTCTATCCTGTTTGACATTTCAAAGCTATAAAGACATTCAACATTTAATGATCTATTACTGACATGTATGTCAATATATGTGTATAGATATTTGTAAGAAATGAAAGTAAGATGTGAAATATGATAAGATATGGATCTATAAATCTAAAAAAAAGCACACCATAAATGAATGATTTCGGGACCATAAATCAAGGATTGGTCTATACACCAGATCAACTAAATTTTAGGATTATGAACACTTTTGCACATTTCTCAGGAGAAATTTCAGGCCCAAACCATCATTGCCATACTTTACTTTGACAACTGAACAAATTCAATGTCCCTTTGACTATAAAAAAAAATGATTTAATTACATATCACGAGGCAAATTCTTTGTGGAAGAAAGATACTGATACATGAAATCACTAAATTTTTTTGTAATTTCTTTATTGTGTGAAATTTAGTTACAATGCAATCACCTAATTGCTTTTATAATGTCCAAAAGTTGATCTATTAAGCATTAGTCATTAGGAAATTTATAGTCTAATTAGTGACTAATAATATTGCGTAGTTAGGAATTAACCAGTTAAGCCTTAATATGACTCAGTTTTGAGCCATTGAACACTTTTTGTTCTTCACCCAAATTCAAAAACTGTGTCCCAATATATTCAAATTGCTCACTGGTGGGGCATACACCCATGTTCTGAGTCAATGACTAAACATAATTAAACTGGATTCTTCATCCTGGTTCCTTGCAGTAAATTGTTTGCAAATATTCATGCTTCACTTCCTTTGTTAATAGTATTGTGATTAATAAGAGATGTCAACAAAGGTTTCTTTAGTTTTTGAGCTGGTCTGGCTATGTATATATATATATATATATATATATATATATATATATATATATATATATATATATGTATGAATGTATTGTGCTGTACCGATGGAGTCAGAGAGCTGAAATTTGAACATTCACTCCTTATTATGTCCCCCAAAATACCAAAAACAATTTTGGTTATTTTTTCGAAAACTACCACCCAAAATAGGTTTTGTAGGGGATTCAGTTTACTATGTAAGTTTATACTAAATTGATCCCTTAGTTTGTGTCTGACAGCATTTATGCATGTTATTTGAAAATTCAGACTTTATCAGGGCAACAAAAGTCAAGAGAATTAACTCATTTATTGATCACCCTCTTCTATTTTTAATTGATCAGCCCAAAATGTTATTTTCCCAAAAGACATAGGTCACATGATGGTTTCTATAGAATGACTAACCAGTCCTCTCATTAATTTTTTTTTTGTTAAGAATCCAGCTTGATTCTTTTACTCTCGATTGATCGCTTTTGGGAATTGTTTTCTACTTCATGTTCTGCTTTTGTCATCAACAACAATGAAAAATGGACCAGAATGAAATTAGAAAGCATTCAGAGAGTGCATACCTCTGCCAATACCATTGGCATTAATGTGATGGGGGTCATGTGGAGAGTCTTCCTTTGGTGATCACTGTAGGGCCATAGGGTGCTACAATACCTCTACCCCCCCCCCCGATCCCCCCCTGACTGGCCTGGCTGAGTTTTTAGAGTGACAAGATATGAATTAGAGTGACAAGAGTGAATTGATTGGAATGAATTTTGTCCACTTCATATTTTGCTTCTGTCATTAAGAACCATGAAAAACATGAGAAACCTGCTGTCACTTTTCCAGGGGCAGAGGGCAAGAAAATATATTTCCAGGGTAAGGCAAAAAGATGTATTTGGAATATATATTTGCAGCAACATCATCTTTTCATATGGGTACACTAAGTTGGGGTTACATAAAACAATTGTATTGCACCATGATCCTTTATTGACTAGATGGGATACTCGGCATTGCCTGGGGAAAGCATAACTTCAAATTAGACAACACTATGAAAAATATATTATTGATGTCTCCATGTAAATAATAGTTTTTCCATTTGTTGTGTTGTGTAAGCACAACAAATGGAAAGACTATTATTTACATGGAGACATCTTCTATTATGAGCTGTTTACTTACTATTATAGATTGATTGCTTTACTGATATAGTAATCAAAGAAATGAACAAAAAATTGAGTTAAACCTAAATAGTAGTCAAAAATTAATAATAATGGTTTATGATACTTCATCCCCCCAAAAATAATAGAATAATTACTTTCAAGTTTATCTTCAAAACTGTCCTGACCTAGCATAAAGTCATGTCTAAAGGCGTCACCACTGCACCACCTGGTCTTCACTATGTGCTGAATCATATGAAAATTTTGTCAATAAGAAAATGAAAGGGGTAGAGAGAGGAACAAAATATCAACGGAATTAGATTCAATCAGTTTCATTGCTGCTATCAGTCTCATTGCCAAAAGAGCGATATTTGACTAAAAACATAAAAACTTTTTAAGAGTCGATTCTATTGGAGGAAATATATATGCCATTTGTAAGAAGAATGAATGACAAAAATCCTGGTATAAAAATAAAGTTTTTCTGATATTCAGAACCAAAGATTGAATAGAGAATGACCTCTGATGACCACTGTTGACCTTGAAGCTTAGCTTATGATTTTTATTGATTTACCATGCCATATATCAGGTCAACTGGCCTTCTAGTTTTAGCAGAGTAGAGGCACCATACATAAAAGAAAGATTTACTAATGTAATAACATTTTTTTGCAGATTCAATATAAATTCACGCATAAATGAGCGTAAAGGCAAATTTCTCCTCTGTTTGTGTGTCATTGATGCATCTCATTGGTTACTTTACCTTCTTATTATGACATAACAATTACATCATAACAATTACATCATAGAAACTCTTAAGACTTTATATCTGATCACATATTAAAACAGCTTGAGACTTTGAAAAAAAATCAAAATTAGGATATTTGATTTATTAAAAGAGAAATTATTCAATAAAATAATTTGGGGCTCCTTAGTGCCAATCCATACATAAATAATCCTGTCTTTTTAGATGGTTACATTCTAGTAGAGATATAATTCATCATTATTAAAGCTTTTTGAGCCCTTAACAACGATAGTGTCTACCCAAGAAGTTGGACCAATTTTAAAGTATGATTTCTAATTAGGACCTAATGTTGCTCAAGCTGCTGATAACAACAATGATCCATTCGGAATGAACATTACTCTAATGTGAACTATTCAGTATTGGTTCAATAGGTTTAGGTCTTGAAATAAAGATACCAATAATAAACCACAAACGAAGGTCAAACATGCTCTTCATTGTGAAGAATTATCAATAGTAGTTATTCATCCTCAGAACATAAATGAAAAATGACTCCATGAAAACTTTGCTTGTCATTAAAGATGTTCCACTTTCTTTTCACTAATTTTAGGCATCTGAAGGGGTTGGTAGGGATAGAGCATTTGAAAAGCCCCCCCCTCACACACACACCCCCCTCCTAATTAAAGGTGACCCCACCTAGTTTTATAAATAGTAGTTTACCCACTGCATTTCAACTGACATTATATTATAACAAGAACATGTCTGTATACACATGAATAAATAATAATTCAGGCTCTTGGATTGTTTTTCACCAATGAAGTGATAGTGTATGTCTATTCATCGCAATTATGCCTTTTTCATTAAATCTCAAAATGTTGGAAGAGGCCTTTCAAGGAGCCAAACCTCTTGGCCCCCAAATCTCAAGCTATCTCTAGCTAAGCCACAGTTGACAACCTGTATAAATTTTGCTTTTACGATCCTTTTCGCTCTCTTGGTCTCATAACTCATGAATTCATAATGGGTAATTTAAAAGGTAAAACAAGGGGGGTAACTTCGGACCAAAGTTACTTCTGTCGTACTTTTTGGTAATTTTTAAA
The DNA here is from genome assembly GCA_963457665.1 of Thysanoteuthis rhombus. Classification (NCBI taxonomy): domain Eukaryota; kingdom Metazoa; phylum Mollusca; class Cephalopoda; order Oegopsida; family Thysanoteuthidae; genus Thysanoteuthis; species Thysanoteuthis major. The sequence goes on along the minus strand of OY735238.1, from coordinate 27,581,882 downwards.
GATCTTTTCTTTTTCATTCAATTCAATTAAATGTTGACAGTTTTTGTTGATGGTTTCTAATTATCAGAGTTTTTTAGAAACCGTCAATCAACACTGTTAACATAGGTTTCTCAAAATTTCAAGATGGTCTGGCTAGCTGGCCAGCTTACCTATGTATGTATGATGTATACACGATACAACAATGGAGCTAGAGGGTTGAAAATTTTAAAATTCACTCCTCATTATGTCTAGAAAAAAAATTTTTTGCTTTTTGAAAAATTCCTCCAAAAATACTTCTTTAGAGGGAGTTCAGTTTGCAATGTAAGTTTATGCTAAATTGATACTTCAGTTTGTGTCTGCTTTTTGTTTGAAAATTTAGACTTTTTTTTAGTGATCACTACCCAACAAAAGGTGAGAGAAGTCACTTATTGATCACCCCTTTTTTAAAAATCTTTCTGATTGACCCCTCCCAGCACAGCATGAGTGACTAATGGAAACCATGTGTTTTCATATTCAATCTATATGCTGAACAGGGTCACTTTTTCAGATTGTTTCCTTGTTTCAGTCTATAACACATAATAAAAGTAAGATTAAATTTATAATTCACTGATAAAAATATCTCCAACCAACAATTTGAGATTAAAAACTCTTCCGCTTAAACAGGTTCAATCAATTTTTTAATAGAACCTCAGATGGAATAGATAAGACGAAAACATTTATTTACGCTATCAACCTGTGGGTAACTATATAGTCTCAAAATCTGTTTCCCCAACAAATCTGATATTAGATCTAAGTCCGGTAATCTATCTTTGAGTTACCTCCCCTGCATATCTCGTGTGCAGAAGACAAAACGAATTCCAATGAATAGCTTTCTTGGTGTTGCGTCGAAGAGTGTATATTTGCAGGGATGTAGTTTAGCGAGGGATAAGTGTGGGGCTATTTGAAAACACCCTCCCGTGGTATCTGATGATAGAGAAGGGGCCTCCAAAAGTTTTATAAATAGTAGCTCACCAACTGCATTTCTTCTGACATTGCACAATGACAAATTTCACTAAATATTGAAAAGGAACTCTTAGAGAGCCCCTCTCTGTCCTACCCCGAATCGTAAGCTACGTCCTTGCGAAGCTAAATGTGACACAAGGTCGAGTTTAGTGCGAGCAGTGTCAGAAATGGTCCAGTTCCCACAGCACTTCCCTTTAGGACGCCTCAGAGATTGACCCTGACCCACCTCTTTAAGCACTGTGGGGAGGTGTAACCCCCCCCCCCCGTCTGAAATTAAACATTTAGTTTTTTTTTTACTTCAGGTCAAATAAGGTGAGAAGCGACAGGAGGGAGCCAAATGTAAGTGTTAATTTCTTTTACGGATACATTTAAGATGTAAGGGAGACAACTCTATCTAAAAAAATGAAAAATATTTCGAGAAATCTCAATGTGTATGTACTGTATTAACACGAAAACTGGCCATTGCACGTAGTTTATATTCGCCAGATGTGTTGGTCCATGCACTGAACATAGCAGTGTCAAGTTTGAAGTCGTTTGAATTTATGGTTCTCGATATGAAGGGATGTTTGATTTACAATAAAAATCAATCTTAAAATAAATAAGGTTTTGCGCCAGATCATGTATTACATCACCAGCGTTTATAGATTTAAAATGCCTGGTGAGTATAGAGTGTGTGAGAGAGAGAGAGACAGAGTGGAAAAGAAAGTGAGATAGAGAGAATCATATTTTTTTTCTAATAAATTTTTTAATAGAGTCAGATCATGGTTAAATCATAGATGATATAATGGCATTTAAAAAAAAAATCTATTTCGATTGTTATTACTATTAACAATACTTGTTTTGATTGTTGCTATTATTGACATCATGAACAAAGAACTGTGTCCTATTATTTCAAGTTTGAACCTCCTGAAGTTCTAAATACTTATTCTTTATATTGTCTAGAAAGAATTTTTTTATTTCAATTATTATTCGGAGTATCTTCATCTTGGTTGTTTTTCTTACAACGTTTCCGCCATCGTACTCTACGGCCTTCATCAGGTATCATCTGGTAAGTGTAGGGGAAGTAACAGACCGAACCCTTTATTTCACCGACGAGGGTATATAGACCGCACTTCCCTCTTAGCATTAGTAGTATTATAATTGTCTCACACTGGGATTGAACCTAGAACCATTAGATTACTTACAGTAATTCTGCCTGATTCTGTTACCACTACGCTATGTGTCCATTTGGAGTACAACGGCCGAAACGTTGTAAGAAAAACAACCAAGATGAGGATAGTCCGAATAATAATAGAAATAATAATAATACCTCATCTCAAAAATTCAGAGAAACAAGAATTTTTTTGTTTTAAAATTCCTCACCAAAATAGGTTTTAGGGAAGGGGGGTTTCAATTTACAATCTAAGTTATACCAAATTGGTAACCTAGTTTATGTCTGAGATATTTCACACTCATTTGATAATTTGGACTTTTTTAGTGATTAACACCTAATAAAAGGCAAGAAGAAAAATTTATTTATTGATCACCCCTTTTTCAAAATTTTTTAATCAATTACTCTCAACATGGCATGCTTCCAAAAGACATTGATCACATGACAGTATCTGTTGACTAAGCAGATCTGTTATTGTTGTGATTAATAATATATCATAGTTTTATTGAATCACTGTAGCCCCATTAATAGCAAATTAACCAGCCAAACAGGCAGCAGATTCTTCTCTCTTCGAGTGTCTGAGTCTATGTGGATGTCCATGTGTATGTGTATGTCTCCAGGCACTCCTGGTCACATTTTGGGGACTACAACCTTGAAAATTTACATGAGTTCTTCACTAAGCACCATCTAAGAATGTTTTTGTTTTTATTTTTCAAAAAAGTGCTTTTTGGGGTCTCTCTGGTCATTTGGGGCTGACAATGCCCAAATATTGTGCTGGTATTTTTTCAGATAATTTTAGTTAAAAAATCTATTTTTTAAAATAATTTTAGATGATTTTCAAGATATTTAGTTTTGATACATGTGCAGGCCATGGTTATTCATTTATGTGATTCACAGATATTCATTTTATTAATGTACTTATGATTGTACCTATTAACTGCTTACTGATAGATAAGCTACACTTTTCCCAGTGAAAAGCTCTCTATAAATTATTTTGTGTTCAATTTGGTCTTGGTAATAGAAATGGTTAGGTGATACACTGTGGTACAGCATGTACCTACTTCTCAATTTCTTGGTTCTTTGTGAGTTCAATGTCTAATAATTGAGACATTATCATATACCAGATATCAATGGCCACCCACCCCCCATTAATTTTGCCCTCCTCCATACTTATTAATCTTTGAGAATCCATCTTTTATTCACTCCTCCTTAATAGATATGGAGGCAGGGGAGGAACAACCACGGATTTTCCAAAGATTTTCCCATTAAAAGACAACTATGAAATAATGCAATGCAACTTGGTTAAACCAATTAACGAAAGAATTTTCTTGTTCCTATCAATACTATATGTTTTTACTTCCCATGAGCCTACTCCATCCATACTATAAATCTTTCTCAAGATGTTTAACTACTAAATTGAGTCAGTGGCCTCATTTCCCCCTCCTGCCTATTAAATCGTGAGAGTTCCCAAAACCCAGACTTACCATATACCTGGTCCCCCAAACCCAGCCTTACCATATACCTAGTTCCCAAAACCCAGCCTTACCATATACCTAGTTCCCAAAACCAAGCCTTACCATATACTTAGTTCCCAAAACCAAGCCTTACTATATACCTAGTTCCCAAAACCAATGAATTATGTAAATCATTTCCCATCATCCTGCCCCAGACTGGTTTAGGGGAGGAGGTGTTAAATTGCCAAAACTAAGTGGAGAGAACTCATATCTGACAATATGTTCAAGGAGGACCCATTGCTAGTTATTCTCTAGTTACAACCAAAACAGCATTTTAATTCTCAGGCCATTTGTAACCGCTGTCGGACTTTTCAGTGAACATGATGAAAAAAAAAAAATGGAACTCATTTGTGAATTGAATTGAAGAAAAATAAAAATGTAGTCCCTCCCTTTGAATTACTTCCTGAATTCTCTAGAATTAATTGAAGATCTGAAGTCAAGTGTGAAAAGTGTGATGAAACACTAAATTGATTGAATGGGACTGTTTGGTGATTGATTCATCATCGTTCTTAACGCCAAAGCCTCAAAACTGTAAATTTAACTTTATTGGAAAAAATATTTTTGCTGGAAAAAGAACCTTAAGATAAAAAAAAATAAACGACCGTTTTTGTCCAAATTTACTCTCATATTTCAGTTTGTTTGGAGTAGATTAAACAGTAAACTAAACATTCATCAATAATATTCAATCGACTTTTTTTACTATCATTTACTTGACAACAAAAGACATGAGTTTTAAGCAATTTTACATTGAATGAAACCTTTTATTCTGAAATTAAATTATCATTAATGGACTTTTCAGATTTGTTAACAATTTTACATAAATAAGATGTATATACCTTGGAATTCATTCAGCCATCTTATCCATTAAACTTTTACTCCTATTTAAATTAATTCTATTAAAATTAAATAAGCCTTAAATTCCCTTCAATTTTTTCTATTCGTTTTACCTTTTAATTCATAATGAAAATAATTTTTTTCTATTTTACTCTGCATTTATTAGCGGCAGTTTCTTTACCCAATAACTTCTACATAACTGAATAAGTTGGGCACTAAACTAACTATTATTCATTTATTACAAAAATAAAATTATTTTTTGTGTTCACAAGTACTACAGCTGAATTCTACATACTCTATTTAGTGCCTGCAAACGAACAAACAAAATTTAATTTTTGTAATAGATAAATATTATCATTTGTTTATAAAATAAATAAATGAATGAATTATTTCTCCTCATCGGACTGTTTTAGCAGGGAAGATGCATAATTGCCAAAAATTGAGATGATGATGATGTTCAAATGGCCACTTCAAGTCAGGAGGATTTTAAATGATTTAATAATTCTCTTTAGCTCACTTTTTTTTTTGTTAGAAATATCTAAGCTGATTTTCTGTTGGATTCTTTAAAAAAAACAATCATTTTTTCAACACTTCTTATTATTGTTTTGTTGTTGTTGCTGAAGCATTTCAAGCCAGTGAGTTCATTCTACGGCCTTCTTCAGGTGTACAACTGTAATATTGAATGGATAACAAGAAATTAATGAGATCAGTAGTCTGAACAACTCTCAGAGAACTCAGGTCTGGTTAGGCACTCATGCTGTGTTTGGGGTGATCAATTCAAAAATGATTAAAAAAAGGGGTGATAAATACAAAGAATGAGTTACTTCAGGATCAATCCTTGATACCTGAGACAAGCAAAAAAGGTCAATGCCGAATGAACTGGACAATTCCTGACAAAAATCACATGTATGTGCATGGGTTCCCGCACTAAATCATATCATCTTATTTTTTTACTGGTCATAATTTCTAGTGGAATCCATGTTCATCGGTCGTCTGATATTCTTGTAACATGGCCTGAGCTTTCAAATGGATTCGATAATATCTCTAACCGTTGTTTTCTTTCAAATATAATGGGTTGTCTTATGATTTTTCCACCTGATGTTAATCATGACCATCTCCTATGCACGTTGCATGGATCTATTAGACTTGAACGAATTATTCTTAGCGCGGATAAAATTTCATCTGGGGACAAAATAATCCCTTACACCGCTTTGCAAGTTGACGCTTTTTGGAGAAATTGTTTTCTTGTGCATTCGAAGAAGAAAAAAGGCCAAGAAGGTTTTTTGGAGGAAGGAAAAAATCTAAAATGAGAAAGAAGAATTAATTTGACTGGCGGAGGGTCCGCTAGTCGACCAAACTTTTACTTATAGTCCTTTTTCTCGACGCAAAGTAAATAACAAATGTTGCTTTTTGCGGCGAGAAATTGTGAACACTATTAAAAAACAAAAGAAATGCAAAATAATAAATAAAACCAAGAAAATTTCAAGAAAACCTCGTCATTTTTGGACCAATTTGCCAAAGAAAAGAAGAAATTCTTGATCTTGGAATTCAGGTTAATTTTTAAAGGGAGTTTGTTTGAAAGGTGAAAATATTTGAAATGTCAACCGAAGAAAAAGAAGTGAAGATTGCCAACATGAAAACAGCCCTGGAATTCGCTCATGTAAATATTTGAAATCGTCAATTATTTTACTTATTTATTCTTTATTGTGAAACCATTATTTTTAGTATTTGACAAAACTATCTATTTGTTTTAGAGTGACTGCTCGAGTTGAGTAAAAATTAAGATGAAGGTAGTTAAACAAAGATAAATAGAAGTGAAAATAAAAATTGAATAATAAAGAAATGTTTCTTTGTTATCTATTTTCTATCAAATGAAGTTTTTGCTTTGACATTTTAATTAATTTGATTTCTATCTATGTTCATCTTTCTTAGAGCGACTGCCCGTATTGAGTTGTGATGACAAAACAAACAAAAATATTAAGATAGAAGGTAAATAGTAATCAAAATTGACTTAGATAAATACATTTAATATTAATTCATACAATTGAATACTTGCTCATGTGCGTAAGTAATAATCAGTGAAAAACAATTGCTTTCAATTCTTTTGTTATTAAATTTTTGTTTGTTGAGTGAGTCATGAATCTTGTTGAATCTTATTGTTTCTCGTTTTTGTGTACAATATATTTCTTGTCCTTTTTTTTTATTTGACGACTATTTTTTTGTATATTTTAAGCAGTTTGGAAATCCGAAAAAACTTCTTTTTTTTTTTTTAAATAAGAAAAAAAACAAACTTGTTAGTTACTCAGCAATACACTAGGGGACACAAACCAGTATTAAAACCCTTCCGAAATATTAATTTAATATACTTCCGATGCACACATTTACTTAAAATTTATACTGGTGATGTATTTCGATATAAAATTATCAATTATTTAGAAAAAATACATATTTCCAAACATAAAATACAGAAAAAGGTATAAACAAAAATAACAGTGGAAAAAAACTATTTGGACTCAATTAAAAATTCACCATAAAAGTGTTAATCAAGAAGGAATACAGATCTAGACCTGTCTATACCTGCACTGAAACTTTTTGTATGTTTCTGTAATACTTAACCAAAGTATGATTTCACATGGTCGTTCTTCACTTAATAATGAAGGTTTGAGCCATAGGGCCATTGACAACGTGTTAAATATCCTTGTCAGTGCCATTGGATTGATTATTCTGGAGTGAAAGGAGTTTGGGCCCACCACAAACCTCCCTTGAACAGGTACTGCTACACAGGAAATTTCTCCACAAGCAATTCAAATAATGCCAAGATCAATCAAAGTGAATCCAATGCAATGGGAGATCCAAGATGATTTGAGAGCAGCTGGTGCATCTATTACTTAAAGAACTATTAGTAATAACTTCACACAAATGGCTTAAAATCCCATGAACCAGGGAAAACACTATAAGATTGTTTGTTATTTGAGTCCTATATTGTGGGGAGTAGTAATATAGCTGATAGGACATCGTAGCCAGAAGGTTCAAGTGGTTGCAGAGGATAAAGTATTCTGTCCACATGGTTGAGTTGACCACCTCATGCTAACATCATGAGGAGGTTATTGAGGAAGACGGAAGTCACCATCTTGTTTTAGCTGTAAACATCAGGTCATTATGTTTCCTTTGCTAAATGGGAGAGTTTTATGCACAATTTTTGAATTTAGACATTAAGATTAGGTAGAGAGTTCATTATCGAAACAAAAACAAATTCAAATGTTTCGAAAATTTATGTTTTGACTATAAGACATTTATAAACAGTATATTCAACGCTGAAGAAGAAACAAACATTAGGAAGATCAATCATGATAGAGCAAGCCTGTTTAGAATAGATTGCTATGTTGCTACTTTAATGGGGGAGAATAGTTATTCTCCTGATGTACAAGCAAGAATTGCTTATAAGTCTTACTAGAAGGAATAATGAAGAAGATGGAAAGATTAGGCGTTTGAGTGAAGAGGAAGAAACTCTGTTATATCTAATCACTGTTGTGGCCACTCTGTGGAGGTAATGAAAGAAATTTGTCTCCTTAAATGCTAGTTGCTTTGAAAACTAGAGAAATTATTGGAAACAGGGTATTCAGTGTTATGCCAATGGTCAAGTTGTGTGGTGAAGTGACACACCCGAATTTATGATTGCTGCAAGCCCTACTTGAGGCCATTCTCAACATGGAAAAAACGCACTACAGAAAGACTACTTAAATGACAGAAAACACTTGGGGATTTTAACCCATGTGCACTTCCTGAAATAAGGAGAATTAAGACATAGGATAAAAGAAAGAGAGACAGAGAAGTTAACTGACAGTGCTGTGAAAATCGAAAATAAACGGAAGTTCAGGGCTTTTATAGACAGGAGCTGAAGGAAGTAACGTCTGTCAATGTTGCTAGATTTAGGGTTTCGTACTTAGAGATAATACTCATTATTTTCATATTTAATTAATTGGAAATAGAATAGGGTCACAACAATACGTTTGTTAGAAAGTTTGCTTGTAACCATTTAGAGAAGCATAATTATTTTTGGAAGAAAATTTACTGGTCAGATAAATTAAGAATTGAACTTTTTGGTTGAAACCCAGCTCATCATGTATGGAGAGAAGAAAGATACACCTATGATCCAAAATCACCATCTCCACCGTAAAGCATGAGGGTGGAAGTATTATGGTTAGGGGGTGTTTCTCTTTCAATAGTATGCGGACACTTCACACGATTCAAAGAATCATGAACAGAGCAATGTACTGGAGTTTTTTTAAAATTAATGTGTTCTCTCTGGTTCAACAGCTGAACCTTGAAAAAGGTTGGATTTTTCAATAAGATAAAGACCCGAAGCATACAGTTGAAATAACTCGCTAATGGTTGGTTCAGAATGAAGAGGTGCTTCAATGGCCTGACTTGGATCCAATTGAAAACTTACGGCAAGGCTTGAAAGATCAATTTCATGTGAGGGATCCCAGAAACAATGGTTTGAAGGTCTTTTGCAAGGAAGAGAGGGCCCAGATTTTAAAAGAATATTGCAGTGGGCTTGTGAAGGGTTACAAAAGATGTCATCTAACACTAATTGCAAAACAGGGTTATGCAACTAAGTATTAAGATATGAAATCAATATGTCCAAATCCTTTTTTTTCACTGTTACTCCTGTTTATGTTTTATTCTACATTGTAATTCTGGAAATATTAATTTTTTCTTAGTGATTGTTAATTCATATCAAAATATATCATCTGTATAAATTTAAAGTAAATGTGAACATCAGAATTATATTAAATGAATATTTTGCAAGTGTCCAAATACTTGTTTCCCTTCACTGTACCTTGCTTAAATTTTTTTTCTTGTCTAAATTTCTGAGATGAATGATTATTATATACTAATATATATATATTAGTCAGATTAGTGCCCTCATCTTGGTTGTCGCAGTCACAACATTTCGGCTGTTGTACCCACCAGTCTTTTTCAGGTGTCTGTCATAGTTGAAAACCTTCTAGAAATTTCGAACTGAACACTTTATTCAATCCACGGGAGAAGATTGTTTTCACTCTTGTCTATGCCAGTGGATATTTCTTATCAGTTAATTTCTAGTCAATTCATCCTTGCAATATTGCTTGTCTGCCTCCTCCACTGAACCAGAGCATATGGCTTTTTTGTACTACCCAACCCAGGGATTAAACCCACTACCTGACTAAACTTATCCAAGATATCTGCTGGCATGTACAATGGAATAAAACAATCTATCCCCATGGACTGAATAAAGGGTCCAAAGTTCCAACAAACACCTGAAGAGTGCCAGTTGGTACAGGTGCCAAAACATTGTGACGATAACAATCAAGATAAGGATACTAGTTTGAGTAAATCAGTAGATGGAATGTTTCTATTACATTGAACAAAGTGGATGTAGAAACGAATGGTCAAATAGATTTCTCTTTCTTACCATTTTATCTTTTCTGTTAAAATGCAATCCTAAATAACCCCCATCCCCGAAGTTAACGATAACTTTGATGTCTTCCATTCTCTATTTCCAGGAGGCTGTTGATGAACTGTACGAATTCCGTGACCATTATTTTGAGCATTTTAGTCTTGACCAAGCCGCTTGCAAAGATGAGAATGTGGAAAAGAAAATGCATGAATGTCTTGAAAGATTGACTTCACTTAAAGGTGAGACATTGACTGTGATTCTTATTGACAAGTTTCTTGTCTACTTTGAAAAGATATAAGCATAGACAAACAAGCTAGTTGGGAGCAATTCAGACAAAATGTTAAATTTGGGGCAAACTACGGAAAATTTGGGGTGAATCAAGTCTTTTACCCCCTCTTATAGAAAGAGTTCCCATGTGTCCATGGATAAAAGGACCTGCATGGGAACTGGAAAAGATTTGATTTTTGTCAACCTTCAGTCTAAGTTGAAATTGACTCTGTTCTTCCCCATTGGGTAATAAACTCTTCACTGTTTATCTATCATGTCACTTTGGAAAGAGCAATATATGAAATCATCATTTCTTCACTGTGATTTGCAGCAGTTGTCTTCAGTTGGAATAGAAGTAGGAGTAGAGTCTGACCCTGCTGCAACCCGACTTGTAATTGTGTAAACTCGTAGAATATTCAGCAACTTGTTTCTTTGTAGTAAAATTTGCTTACAATTGAATAAAAAGCCGAGTATATTACAGAAAAGAAATCCTTTTTCAATGTGCTCATGTTGAAACAGTATATATTGGCCTTCTCAAAGGGGCAGAAAATGACACAATGTCAAATTAGATGTCGAACCCACATACATACCTGTGGATAGTGCCAGAAATTGTCTAGTTCCCTCTGCATTTGCCTTTTGGCACATGAATAGAAATATAAAGACGCACAAATCTTTGTGCGTCTTGTTTGTTGTTGTTTTTATTTCTTCTTTGATTATTGATGTATTTCCAGATGATATTCCTAGCAAAGCTGCTTATTCAATGCTTCGAGGTAGAGCCTTGAATGTTCTGCCTCAGTACAACAAAGAAGCTGAGGGTTTGCTTTCGAAGGCCGTCAAATTGGATCCCAAATTGGTTGATGCTTGGAACCATCTTGGAGAATGTTATTGGAAGAACAAAGATGTCGCATCAGCCAAAAACTGTTTCATTGGAGCGCTGAATCATGTAAGTCAGACTTGTTGTTTTTTGGGTGAGGGGTAGGGTTACGAGATGAGGCTACAAGGGAAGATAGTTTGAACTTTTGAAGATGTATCCAACAGAGTCACTGGAGAAGCATTAAATTTTGTAAATAAGTGAGTCTGGTATTGAACATTTGCTTCCAACTCGATCCCTATTTTGGTGCTATTCCATTGTCTGTGTAGGGTAAAATCTCTGAGATAAAGTTTGAATTATTTCCACTTTTAATCTAATCTGGCAATTCTGGAAATAGGGTGATTTTCTGAATTTGACTTGTAAGGGGTGAGTCCTTTCAAAAAAATTTGGTCTTGTATGGCAAAAGACATCTAGCGATCCTGGCCTGAATCAGTTACTTTGATTTAGAATCGTTGCGATTCTTCAACGATTCTTCATGTTTTTTATTCTTGTAATTCTTTCCTTTCTTTTTCATTCCTTTCCAGTCAAAGAACAAAGTTTCTCTGCGCAATTTATCAATGGTCCTTAGGCAGTTGCCAACCAAAGACGCTATTGAAAAGGCCGAGGTTGTTCGAGAGAGTGTGGAAAAAGCAAAAGAAGCTGTGGAAATGGACATTGCAGATGGAAATTCCTGGGGTCAGTTTTTCTCTAAAAGCTTCCATGGCATTTTGAACTAAAAATCTTCATAATTTCTCTTTTTATGAATTAGATCAGACTTTGACTGCCTGCAAATTGTTCCTTGGTCCCATCACCCAGGGCAGGATTTTCTGTTCCCAGTACCTGGTTGTTTGGGCACCCATCACAGGCATATCCTTGGGGAGATAACCTGACAGGGCCTATCCCTCTCCAGGCATCCTCAATCCTACTCATTATACTAAGTGTTTATCAGAGAGGCATTGATTTCCATTTTTAAAGTCTTTGGGATGACTCGGTCCTGAATTGTACCCACAACCTACCAAACCAAAGGCGAGCACTCTACCACTGAGCCATGCTGATCTGTTGACTTCAACTAAAAAGTTCCATATTTCTTTTACACTATTGGATCTATTATTTGTATCTGGTATGGTAAACACAACACTTCAGCCAATTTATTCTTCTGCCTTCTTGAGGTGTATTTGTCAGTATGGAAAGATGTATACAGGAAAAAAAATAGAAAACAGTAACAAACAGAAATTGAAAAAGCCATGTGAGCAGAAGTGTTTGTAATATTATTCTATTTTTCCCGCTATGCAAAAAACTTGTTCCAATTTGTAATGTGGAGATGTTCTCAAATCTTGCTAAATTCCCCCAAACCATCTTGGTTGAGCATTAAAAACCACCTGGTGTTGAAATCCATACTAGCCTGACCTGACTGATAAGATGATATTTGCTGCCACTTTCAACTTCCTCTTTTTCCAACAATGCTCTTTGTCAATCCTATGAACCTTGGGGACACAAAGAAGAGATTTGATGGTCTGGAAAAATTGGAAATCTTAAAGACTATTCTCAAGGTTATAGACCAGGGATCAGTAACCTTTTTGCCCTTGCAGGCAAGATTGTATATACAGAGTGGAGGGTGGGCCAGATAAATGCCATGAAATGAAGTGAAAACTTGAAATATGAGATTGAACCTTCTAAAGATTTGTATTTTCAGTGAATAACATTTGCTAGAAAATTGTTTGTGCTCAAGCAGGATGTCAATTAGCAAAGAAACACAATTTAGTCCAAATATTTACTTGCAAGTCAGTCAAAATCCCTTTGTGGGTTAGATCTGACCTGTGGGCCATAGACTGCCTATTCCTGGTATAAGACTCTGCAAAACTTTTCTTGAAGACTATTTTAAAAAGGGTCTGGTTAGTCACTCCATGACTGACATCTTATCGCAGCATGCCTTATCAGATGTGATCAAATAAAATTTTGGATAGCAGTGATCATTGAATAAGTTACTTTTCTCGCCTATTGTTGCATCCTATTCACTTGCGCCTCCACAAGAGCAAGATGTGACACAAGGTTGTTGTTAATGTGGGATCCCAGTTTGGGAGTGCTGCAAAAATTGCTCCATTTATAAAATATACTCCAATTATCTTTTTCCATCAAAGTGAAATTCTCAACTTTAAGTATCCGCTTTTTTGTAACCAAAATATATACACTGAATATTTTCGCTTTTCTTGTGTCAGATTTTGCAAGACAAACTGACCACATCAAGGATTTTGCTCTAATATTCTAAATAAATTGTTTTTCTCATTTACTGATTTACTCAGACTAGTGTCCTCATCTTGGTTGTCAGCATTTTGGTCAAATCACCCAAAGTGTCTTAAACAGCCCTCTTATTTGAGAGAACAAATTTGATATGAATGCTGCTCAATGAGCCAGGACAGTGTTGATAAGTCATTGAAGTTGCCACAATAACTGACTGTAGAAATGATCATGATACATTGCTAAGACTGTTAGTAGATCATTGGAGATGCTTCAGTCATTTTATTTTGGTCTTGTATTTTTTTCAATTTCTTTTTTAACTGAAATGATTTTAATTTTCTGTTTCAGCAATTTTGGGTAATGCTAATCTTTCGTTATTTTTTGCTGCTGGCCAAAATCCTCGGGCATTGAAACAAGCGATGAGTGCCTACGCACTGGCTGTAAGTCATCCAACATGCATTTCATTGTTCATATTTATCAGGGTTCTAGGATAATTGCCCCCTGAAAATAACATTGCAACTGTATTGTCCAAGTTTTTTGAAATGAAGTAGTTGGCTATGTAAATGATCATATCCGTACCCCACGGGGGAATTGTACAGGGGGCAATTGTCAAGAGTAATTCATGGGGGGATAGGCAGTTATCTTATGGGGATAGTTGTCCTGATACCATTTGCCCGGTATCAAGTCATGGCTGCAGAAAAAGCTTTCTTTTCTGAATTGAATTAGTTTCATTATGGCACAATGATAGATGATTGGTTGGGCAGAGTGAATCATGACGGACGGCTGATTGGGCAGAGTGGAAAGTTTTGAAAAAAGACAAAGTAGTACTCAAACTTGACAAATATATCAGAATTAAGATAAATAATTTTTGGTGATTACCACTGCTTCTATCCTAGCAAGCAACCTGACCTTGTCTGGCCTAATCAAAATGCCAGACACAAACTTAAGTACCATGCTTGATTGCCAGGACTGAAAAGGAACCAACCAAAATTAATTTTTATCTCAGCTTTGACGTATTAAATTTTAAGCCATAATGGAATCAGTTCCATTGTAGGCCTATTTTGCAGCCATAGCTTAATAGTTGGTAACAGGACAACTACCCTCAGAACAATTGCCCCCCATTTAGGTCTGCATATGAAATTAACCTATTGCATTCTGCATTGTTTTTACAAGGGTATCAAGATTTTGTGCATTTTGTAACTCTGATTGCCTGTCACTTGTGTGTTTGTTCTGAAATTGACATTACAACACACAATTGCAAAATTCAAACTCTATCCTTTGGTGATTAAAGTCACCTACATTGGCAGGACAATTTTTGCTCAGCTGAAGGTTAAATAATTGCCAAAATTTTCTGAGACCCCCTGACTCCAATTGATCATTTAATGCATCTATATTTATCCATCTTTTTTATTTTCATCTTTGTTTTGGCAGGAAAGAGATCCAGTATCTCGAAACAATTCAGATCTTCACTTCAACCAAGCGATTGTAAGTAGCTTTCTTTTCTTTTATTATATACTTGTTTAAATAGTAGAAAAATTCATGAAAATACTTTAATTTTTATAAAACTATTTTCCGAGAAATTTTTAGCAAATTTCTTTCAGTTTAGTGCATAATTTCAAATGGTGGGAAGGGTATGCTTTTATAAGCAAAATTTTTAACCCTAAGTGAGAGAGTCAAGTGTTATGCTCAGCAAACCAAGAAAATCACGCTATTCATCTAAGTACGGTAACTTGACAGAAATTTGTCTCTGACCATCTGTATTTGGAGATCTAGGGATGATAGAAGCTACTTACTAACAATGTCCAGCAAGTTTGGCTTACTTATCATTGCTATACGATGACTGCTCAGATTTGTTTTTCAGGGAGGGGGGTATGATCTACTTGTTAATCCTAGTGGGAGAAAAAATCATGGATGTACTTGAATTTAATTTTGTTTTTCTTTTAGAAGAAATGCTCCATTTGTTTTCTAGGAATAGTGCATAGTTTTAAATGATGGGTAAGAAGTATTTTTTTTCTGCATAATTTTAAACCACTCTCTTCCAGTGGAAGAGCCCAGTGTTATGGGCAGCAAATCAAAAAAATTACACTGCTCATTATTTGAGTAGATGGTAAAGTCAGACTGTTTTCCTTGTCTATGTTGCACATTTTTTCACAATGTTTCTGTCATAGACCCTCCAGCATTCTTGTCATGGAATCTGGAAATTAGTTCCTGTGGCACTTGATTCTTGCTCTACGCCATCTCATACGACATATCCTCATCTTTTTTTTTGTATTCTTATATTTTGGCAGTGTGTTCTGGAATTGCTTCCCTTTGATCAGGTGACCCTTTTTTTTTCCAGGGTCTTACCCACAAATAGCTTTTTTGATCAAATGTTCCTAGATTCTATTTTGATCAATACTCTTGTCTTTTTCTCTAACTTCTTCTCTCACCCTTTCCTGAAGAGTGAAATCATTGGATAATTCTCTTGTACAACAGACATATCTTCTTGAAACTCTTGACCAAGACTGTCAACATGGGTCTCATCAGTTTTTAAGAGATTCTAGATGGCTATGTATGAGTGATACATACAGGCCACACCAATAGGGCTGCAGGGAAAAATTATTTTGGGTGTCATTTGATTCGGTAAAATCCTAAAATTCAAATAAAAACTTCAACATAATACAAATATCAATGAGAAACTGTCAACATGAGTTTTTTCAGTTTTTAAGTGATTCTGGCTAGCTAGCTATCTAAATATGTTTCACTTGTACAGGTGGCACCAACAGAGTTAGGGAGCTGAATATATAATTTGAAACTTTCTGCACAACTTAGTGGAGGTGTTCCTAATTGGAATTCTGGGTAAAATAAGAAATAACTGAGGAAAAATCATTCAACAGAAAATTTATTCAAAGCTATAAAAATAAAAATGAAAACAACTTTTATTGATTAAAAATGAAAAGAAATGAAATTCATGAAAGAAAAGAGTGAATAGATTCATTATTTACAAAGAAATTTTTTATCCCAATACGTATATGGATACACAGTGTGTTTTATATATGGATAGTTGATAAGAGAGAGGAACTAATCTAACCCCTGATGATGCTTACTCTCCACACAGACAAATAATCTGATTTGTCCCCTAGGGAGCAATTTTTTGTGCATTTTGTTGAATTGATTCTATTCAAAAACTGCTCAGCAAAGTTCTATTTCTTAAAGATTGAAGTGACCTGATTTTGATCCTTCATGATGCACTTAAACTGAAAGTGTCCTTAATAGCCTCCTCATTCAAGAGAACAATTTCGATCTGAATGCATTACAATGAACAAGGACAGTGTGGATAAGTCATTGAAAGTGCAACAGTAACTGGATGTAAAAATCTTATCTGATCATAATGAATTGCTGTGACTGTTAACTGATCATCGAAGATGCTTCAGTCATTCAGTCACCACTACCCAAAACAGACTCTTTTAATCATTGCTGCAAGGCTTAAGTTATCCATGTGTTCTGACACTATATGTATCTATTTCCTTAATTATATTGTCGACAACTGAATAAAATTAGTCCATTTCAAAACTTAGTAGCAAAACTATAAACCTTAATGACCACAAAAACAATGAAAACATAAATTCATTTTGTTGTAACCAATTGCATGACAATTATAAACAAGATGTATCATATGAAGAATCATAAGATAATGCACTTCTCCAATTGAAGAAGACACAAATAGAATTAATAATTTACAATAAAAAATTCAGGACATCAAACTAGATTACCACCAACAACTTCTGTTGTGAGAAGTCCCTAATTAACCAGACTAATGTCATATATGAGTTTTCTTGTCCTTAGAGGGATTATATCCCTTATCATAAACATCCACCTAGCTCATACAAGAACAACAATATCACACCGCTTAACCTGCCACTTCTCAGATCAAAGTGCCATGAAAACATATCTAAAAATACACAAACCACTGAATGATAATACTCCCTCTACAAAATATTTGTAGATAATATCCAAATACTATATAGAATTAACTACATTAATAGAAGCACTTATAATTGAGTCAAGAAGTCCCAATATACTTTTTAGTCAAGGTACTGATATATTGAACATATTTAATGATTAGTAGGTTGATTAGTTATTTAATTAATTGATTGATT
Source organism: Thysanoteuthis rhombus (assembly GCA_963457665.1). Classification (NCBI taxonomy): domain Eukaryota; kingdom Metazoa; phylum Mollusca; class Cephalopoda; order Oegopsida; family Thysanoteuthidae; genus Thysanoteuthis; species Thysanoteuthis major. The sequence continues at coordinate 27,564,469 of OY735238.1, read as the reverse complement.
ACTTGAATATATTCTGTCTTATGATTTCAACATGTGATGTTAACTCTTGAATTCATATGCTGCTTGTAATTGACTGTGGAACTCTTCAATAAATAGCATAAAAAATAGTGAGCCTCTCCTCTGAAATCTTTTAAATTAATCTAATGTTCAAAGGGAGATAATTTTCATCAGAAATTATTTTGCTTTAAATTGACGTTCCATTTTCTTTGTATGAATTCAAGAATCAAGTCTGATCTCCTACGTATGTTGCATAGTTCTCAGAGGTTTGCACTCTTCTTATTCCAGGCCCACAAATACCAAGAGGAATATCAGAAAGCCCTTGAAGGTTTCTCAAAAACTATGGCCCTTGATGCTGGTTGGATGGAACCTCGAGAACAGGAAACACGCCTCATGGATTACTTAACTCGGCTAACAACTCTGCAGAATTCACGGGTAAATAAAAGTGTCCTGAAATGATTCCACAAAAAAATTGACCTAAATTTAAAACCAAAAAATAAAGTGGCTTTGCATATGTGTTTAGAGTATTAAAATTCTATTACTATATGTTTATGTATTTAAAATTTAAATAAATAATGTGGCATCAGCAAACTTTTGCTGGATTAAAATATTATCTAAGAATTATTATGAGTAAAGAAGTTTGACATTTAAATTGTTTTAAAAAGTAATACATTGTGGCTTTTCTTTTAAGAAACCTACATTAACGGGCTCACTAGCAATTATTTCTGCTGTGGAATTTCTTTTTCCCCAAAATAAATATCCAGAATATAACAGTTACCCAAGTGGAGTTTTCTTTGTTGGTTTTGTATATTAAAAATTTTCTTTAGATATAGACATAGGTACATGAAGTCTATGAAAAAAACGTTTTACACAACAAATATCTATTTTTCAACTTAATCCAATACTTCCCCATTAATCACACAGATTAAATGTTATGCTACCCTCTTTTTGAAAGTGCTCTTTTCACCACTCTTTTCATTTTAGGGAAAAAGTGAAAATAGACCTCAGCCTACTATACAATAGCCACCTTTTGGGTCTGGGAACATGCAATTTTTTCCCATGTAAATTAATAGTGATTGGCTCTTCTACTTTTAGATAAAAGGGAAACCAGTAGAGCAAAAATTTCAGATTAAAATTCAGTTAGGGTTGGATCTCACAAATCCAGCAACTCCTACGATCCACCATGTTTTGAATCTACTACAAGGACTCTGAACTTTATTCACTTTGTCACTAAGACACTCGACTGCACAGTCCTGTTAATTTAATATACTCAGTTGTATTTTAGTCCCTTTGGGATGTCATCAAATAGATCAAAAGCAGAAAATGGTTTTATGTTTGAAGAGTTACTGAAAAAAATCAAACAGAACTTTTGTAAAGAGTTTGTGCAAGTATTATGGGATCAGATTAGACCGTCTCCTGTGTATGATTTAAAGAAACAAAAGGGACAAATTTTTTCAGTCTTCCATGAAAAGAAATGGGTTTTAACAGTCAATTTGTTTAATCTGGCAATGGCCTGGCCTTTAGCTTGCCAGATTAAAAAGGTTCAATCTGTAAGGATTCAGGCTACTGACTTGATGATTAAACCTAAAGTCAGTGTGTGCATGCACAATCCAATTCCTAGATCAATTGGCCCATGCATTCCAACGGCAAGTTTGTCTTTATATTCTCATTAGCATAGTTACTTTTTGGTTCATTCATTTTATTTGCAGACCTGTAATCTGTATAGGGGACATTACACTGTGAAAGGGTAATAAACTCATTTTGGTTTGTACCTTTTGGTTTTACATTAATCCACTTGGTATGAAATCCACCCATTATAAGGGCAAATTTGTTATGACATTGGAATCTGTATTTGTTTCAAATCTGACAAGGCATTTCTATAAATCATAAACTCAAATTCTGTTTATAAAAATGATCTTGTTTATTTTAGAGAATTTCTTTTGTTCCTCAAAGCCTTCATCATTTTTTTGTAGGGTAAAATGAAAGCTAAAAAACTGCAGAATCTTTGCAAAAGCATAACGGACAATGACCTTGGCCCCTACAGTGGGGGGAGCTACACCAACCAGAGGAATGAGACAATCACATTAAATAAGAAAAAACTCAAGGTTTGTACTTCTTTTTTATTGGGCGCACTGTAGCTAAGCTGCCTGGCCGCAAATAAATGATTGAGAAAAAGCAATACGCCATATAAATAATTTATTCTATTATATGTAACTGACCTTTTTATTTTATGAATGAGATTGAAAGAAAAAAATATTTTCTGCTCATTCCTCTTGGCACACAGTCTTTTTGGGACACTCTCTTGGGAATGATACAAACTGATCATTTGATGAAGAGGGTATCTATCTACCTGTTTCCATTATTTTGGAAAGATTTACACTTTTTAATTTGTTTGCCTCACCCTTTACTGAGCCAACTGAATTAATGTACTCAAAGCTCTGGCTTTATCTGCTCCTATTCCAAAAAAGGAGAGGATAAAGAAGAGCTTCACTTATTATTGTTCCCTGATTGTATAAAGCTCTGAGAAAATGGACTATTCATCCAGGTAATAAGAATAAAGAGTAATTGAAACTGGTCTCTTAATATATTAGGCTGGCTAGGCATGTCGGTATAAGTCATTTATCTCACATAAATAGAGCTAGAGAGCTAAAAATTTAAACATTTACTCTTTATAACTAGAAAAAAACGTTTTTGTTTTTTGGGGGGGGTGTCAATTCTCTTTTCTACATAGATTTTTAGTGAGGGGGGGGGGGCAATTAGCAATATTAGTTTATGCTGAATTGTGTCCAGTATTCACACTTTTTTTTTCTCAAAGAAATCACTGCTCAGCAAGAAACAAGAGTAGTAACTTATTCATTGATCATCCCTTTTTCAATTTATCCCTTTCTATTGAGTGACTAACCAGACTTGTTCGTTATTTTTAACTTGAGTTACATTCATTACTTTCACAGATTTACTGAATGACGCTTTTGATGGCTGGTGCAAATATAGGTTTCAGCTTACTCAACATTGTAACAGTCTGTGTGAAGATATAATTTCATTAGCAAAAAAAAAAAAAAAAAAAAAAAAAAAAGCCATGAAGTAACAACTCCCTATGAATCGTGTTAGTAATTTTGTTTTATTTTTTTCAGGATTTAAAATCTGGTGTCAATCTTGAAACAGTAGTAGTCGGCAAAGTCGTGTGTACAGTGACAAATGATGAAGCCATTCCTTTGTGAGTAACTCTTACTTTCTGGAAATCTGATGAAATTGAAATGAAAATGGCACACTAGTATTTTCAGGGACCCAAATTTAATCTGAAAGATCACAAATTATAAAAACAAGCAAATCTTCACCACTTATGCCATAAGGTGTACAGCTCATGTTTATATTTCGAGTTTCTTTTTAAGTTTTTACATGAAGTGAATATAAGCATGATTGTTGAAAATCAATTTCATTATCCAAGATAAGTGGCATAAATAAGGTTCCTATGTATTTAAATTATTTCAACCCTGAAACTCTCACACACTAACATTATAGATCTTTGGGATGGATCAAATTTGGGTCTCCAAAAACATAAGTGCCACAAAATTAAACCGTCAATGTAATGAATCTGATTTCTCACCCCCCACTCTCTCTCGACAGCACTTTCTGCTTTGTTGATGAAGAAAGCCTGTGCCTCTCTGTGACAGTTTACAACATCGGACAAGGTTATGGGGTAAAGATTGGAGATTCTGTGGCTATTCCAGAACCATTTGTTCAAGATGTTGAAGTCAATTACAAAGATAAGGTGAGAAGCAAAAAGTACAACTCTCTCTCTAAACTATTTCCTAGTTTTCATCCTAATATCCCTTGTGCAGAATTCATTTTTGAACATCCTAAAAGTATTCAAGTTTGTACATGTTTACCATAGAAATTACTTGGGTATGGAAAAACTAACCAAGTATTTTGAGTCATTCACTAGTTTAATGGAGCACTGTTCTAAACCATTATTTCTCATGACCTGACGGTTTCATGCAAGACAAATCTATGCCTGCATACATAGTTGCATTAGAATTGTTTTTGATTTATAAGTTACTTAGCTGGAACTGGTGTACCTGCAAAAGTATTATGAAATTTGTCTTGGATGGAACGTCTAGTCAGAAGGGGAGATAATATCTAAACAGGCATTGGAATAGCAGTAAATTTGGAAAGAGATGAATTCAGGATTACCTCCCCTTCTGCTCAGAAGTGGCAGTCATTCTTCAATAAATGAATTAAAAAAGTAAAACAATATTTTTTTCATTTTTTATTTTCAAAAATGATTTCACACCATTTTTCTTTGCATTAACACAAGATTTAATTTTGCTTTCGTGCAGGTATTTTCTTATCGCGGCATCAGAGTGGACACACCTGTTGTTTTGGTGGTGAATCGGCGTAAGCTTGGCCTTGATAAACAAGCCCCCACCGTACTTGCACTTAGCACCCTGACTGACTGAGGCCCCTGGACATGGACAATCAAGCCAAATTAGAAGTGGGGGGGTGGGGCACAACAAACATTTTTTTCAAATTGTGTCATCAAATAAAACTGAATTAAAATTATAAACCAGAACGGTTTTGTTTGGGAGATCTTTCTTTTACCCCCATTTCCCCGGGTATCAAGATTAAAATAATCAGACTACAGTAAACTCTGAAAACTGGCAATACTTGAATTCTTAATCCATCCATTAGAACGTCACTTTCTGAAGGTGCCATAATAATGGGAGCCTACTGTATATTTAAAACGAACATTACATCTTTAAAAAATCTCATTCGGTAAAATATCTAGTAATAATCCAGTGGCGAGTTATCTCCCATCTGTTGCCTAACGGAAAACGCTTGGCTTGGTTCGTTATTTTTGTTTTTTCAAGGAAGTTATTTTACAGAATATTTACAAGCTTTTTTATACACTGGAATTTAAAATTCAAATCCTAAAATATATAAAGAACTAAACAAGTAAAAGAAAAAAGAACAACAAGGTTAAAAGTTCCACTATTTTGGGGAATAGGGAGGAAGGTATTGTTAAATAATTATAAAGATAACAGTCAACATGGGTGGGGGGAGAAGAACAAAGTCCTTTTTTTTCTTTTTGATATGCAAAATTTAAATTAAGAGGATGGCATCCTTCAGCTTGGATTATTGGGAAATACTTTTTTTTGGAATGGAATTTCCAATAGGGGACATACACTGCCCCTTAAACTGACTTCCATCAAAAAGGAAGACAGCACAATCCAAAATGCAAATCGGATTTTCATACATGTAATTTCTTCATGAAAATTTTTTTCTTCTTAAAACGAAAACACAGTTTTAAATATACAAAAAACAAAATTTAGATTTTTTCATTTTAGAGGAAGTAATGTTTCTCTTGTGTCCTCTCTCTGGCTGTCAACAAAAAAAAAAAAAAAAAAAAAAAAAGGGCAAGGGTGACATTTTGTGAGACAGATTTGAAATGTTACAAGTTCAATCTTTCTTTCGCTCAGTTGTGTAGTCTCCCATTTTGACAGAGAAGCCGAGACCAGTGCAAAAGATGAGGTAAAGTTTTTCCATCAAGAAAGAAAGTCACCATATTTTTTTTGCAGAACCAGCACCAAAGTCGGAAGCAAGAAAAGGTTAGGCTGAAAAAGAAAGGAAAATTAGTTGTAAAATAATCATTTGATACATTGGACTAACAAAAAAAAAAAAAAAAAAACAGTCCTAACTCTTTAGTTATATTCCTTACTATGAATATTTCAGTAAAATGTGTCTACATCTCAGTAAGACTTTTCAGTCTGTTCCAATTACATTAATTAACTGAAAGAAGTATAACTTGATCAGAATAGACTGTCTTTTGATAATTTCTTTTTTTTTTTTTTTTTATTACCAGCTGCAATGATGTCAATAATATCTAAAAGTTATTCTTTATTATTGCTTAATTTTTCCACAAGGATAATGGACTCTTCCATTCCACTAAGAATTCAGTAGTTTTGAATGTTAGGTAGATTTTTTTATCAGCAAAATTTTTTACCTTAAAGTGGAAGAGTCCATGGTTACACAGAAAACAAAGATCAGAAACAAAACGTGTAAATTAAATGAAAATACTTACAAGAATCATTGCTGCTCCAAGAAGCTGCCAACTGGTCGTTTGATAGGGTAGAATCCTGAAATTTAAATAAAAAAGTCAACATTATATAAATACTATTGAAGATATCTGCATGTGTGTGTGCACAGCAATTTCTCAACAAATGACCAATTGTATAAAGTTGATATTAGCTATTGTTGAGTTTGAAGTGGTTTGGAATTGAATTTATCGATAGCAATCTATGAACGAAAAGTTCATATTTTCTATAAATTATCTCCCTTGACCTTCATTGGACATAGACCATCCCCAGGATTTGCCACACTTCCCTATCATGGGCGTCACGGAGCCAGTACTTCCTGAACCTGTCTAGCTCGTCTCTCCATCTAATATTTTGCCGGCCTCAGTTGTGCATGTGGTCTCGGAGGATCCATGTCGTGAGTCGCGATGTCCATCGATTGAATGCCATTCTTGCAACATGGCCAGCCCACCGCCATTTAAGATTTTTTATGGATTCTATGATGTCCCTGACTCTTGTCTTTTCTCGGATGTACTGTGCTGTTTTGTGGTCTCTCCATGTGAGGCCCAGCATTATTCTTTCATGTGCACGTTGCATGGTTCTCAATTTACGGGTCCGTCTCTTGGTTAGGTTCCATGTTTCAGCTCCATAAGTGACTATTGGGAGGATGCATTGGTTATACACCCTTCTCTTTAGGATTAATGGGATCTTCTTATTTTTGAAGGTTGAGCTAGCTCTGCCAAAGGCTTGCCATCCTAATGTGATTCTTTGCTTGATTTCTTCTTCTTTTGAGGGTTTCATGGAGATTCGTTATCTTAGGTAGATGTAGTGTTCTATGTCCTCGATTTTGATCTTAGTATTTTTTTATATCCGATGTGGTTGTTGCACATGATCTTCGTCTTGCTGAAGTTCATGAGTAGGCCGACTTTCTTGCTCTCTTCATTTAGTTCATCTATCATTAATTGGAGGTCATGTAGGTTCTCTGCGAAAAAGGCTATGTCGTCTGCAAATCTGAGGTTGCTCAGATACTTGCCGTCTATTTTTATTCCTTTAGACGGCGAGTTGACCTTAGCTCTTAAAATATTTTATTCAAAATTATTTTCCCTAGCTAGAATGAGGACAGCTCTAGTTATACAAAAATAAACTTTTTTTGATCACTTCAACATTCTTGCAGCTAAAGCAGTCTTGAGAGGAAGGTGATCAGTTAACGTAATTTAGGGAAAATTAAAGGCAACTGTGAAAGGCACAGAAATTAATTAATTTTATTAACAAAGGGATCACTTAAAGCTGCTCATGGAGCATAGGGCCACAACCAACTTACTACAGTTTCAGTCGCAAGTAGGTTTTAAAGGGTGGAGTTGACAGCCCTATGCCCCATTGGCCTTTACTTCAGCTTTGGACTAGCCATTGTAACAGTCAAGCTGTAGGTTTTTTCTGTCAGAGTAACCTCTTGGATGGACTGCCTTAAAGAGCTAAATTGCTCCTAGAGCCCTGCTATTTATACATAGCTGGGGGGAGAAGTTGATTCATGCCTTTCCCAAAAGGCATCAGGGCAAAAGTAAATGTAAACTGTAGAATGACAGACAATTTCATCTCTTCCTCCCATCTTTGATGTTAATGTTTTGGTTGACTCATTTTATGGCTTTCTTCAGGTGATATATGTCATGACTGTAAGAAAAGAGAGAGTCTCTAATCTGTCCTTTTCTCTGGCTGTACAAAAATACATTACATCTGGAAAAAGGATATAAAACGATTTGACTAAAATTTGTTAAAAATCAAATACTAGATTGGATTGGATTGTTTGGAGAAAAGTTGGAATGTTTAAGGACTCTTCTGAAAGTTATGAACAATACATAGCAAATATTGAAAAGACAAATCCAGTGAGACTCACCAAAGACAAAATAGAAGTCAGGTCAGAGGTCAAAGATCCAACTCAACACTGCCGGCTAATACATGCGCATGTTGGTGCAATTGATAATAGATTTCTTCACTGTAGATGCTTGTGAACACAAAAATACTGTCTCCATTTGGACTATTCCTAAAAATAAAACATTGAAATATTTTCTAGTGAAAAAAAAGCATATGAATTGGATATACAAGCACACATCATATTTACACAATATCAAAGACTTTATACATTTGTAGTGGTGTAATAATTATAATACTTTTTAAAATCATCAACATTTGTTGATGATAGCAGTACATATTCTGACAATCTATTCCACAGTCCTACCATTCTATTGCTAAGAGAGAATTTTCTGATATTTAATCTACTTCTGCCACATATATCTATGCAGTAGTGGTGCCAGGGCAAACCCGGTCTCCCAGTAGCCTCGCGAATTTCAATCTCAATGTGACCCTGTTTATGATTTTACTTTTGCAGAAGTCATATTCTTTTTATTTTAATCATTGGACATAGAACTTTTATATTGAGCATCTATTAATGGAAACATTTATCCTTCAAGTTGGTCAAAAAAAAAAAAAAAAAAAAAAAAAAAAAATTCACTGGTTTATCTATTGTAATATAATTTGCAATTACATTGACAGGTGACTTTGACCTACCATATAAAACCCATTTTCACTGACATAAAAACTTAACGCATCCTCATAGTTTTTTTCAAGTGAACCTTGCCTGGGCTGTTACAAAAAGCTTGTACCAAGATTAGAAGAAATACAAGAAAGTCAAGTCCTGAACATTAACAAGGCAATCCTAGTCTTTCTTTTTTTGAATATAGCTATCATTTTGAGAGCTAGATTTAGCTTTTTGAAAATTGGGGTTCAAGTTTAAAACACATAAGTGATTCCACGTTATAATGGGTCTACAGTGTTTTACTGTAAATCACTAGGATTTCTGGCATATTATCAGTGAAGCATATAATTTGGTAAATATTATCTGTCATGGAAGAAGTTTAACAAAGTTCAAGTAGTGGTTGAAACACTGTGACAAAGCCATTCACATACTAATTCCAGTCATACATGACAGTAACTTTTTAAAACTTGTAACTTTGGTGTCCAAGTGCACAAAATCTTGATCCCCCTTTGAATAAGAATCTTTCAAACCCAGATATTAAGAAATGCAAGAGGTTAGAGCGAGTGAGAAACAAACCAAAGACAGAGAGAGAGAGAAAGAAGAGAGAGTAAAGTTTTAGGCTAACCTTCCACTTTCTATGAGAAGACGTCCTGCATTGAGTCCAAATTTCCGAAGGTGTTTCATTTTCCACGAGGCCAGATAATTTGACGGTCGATCTGCATCAAGGAGGTGAACAGCTTCTGGGGTAAGCACCATAAGACATTCTCCGTGGAAATCTCCCAGTTGCGTATATGCCATTGGACATACGGGATAAATATCTGTATTAAATCAAAAAGGTCGGATTAGTGACTTAATAACTTGTCCACCAGGACTTTGCAAAGTTGCCCAATCTGCCCCTGCCCCACTAAAAATTGGGGGTGAGGTGGGGCAATTAAATGCTTTTTTTTTTAGATATAAGGAGTAAAAGTTCAAATTTTCAGCCCTCTAGTTCCAGCCTGTATGCACAACATAGAGAGCTAGGAACCTGTAAAAACTGGAGAAACCCATGTTATCAGTTTTGGTTAATGGTTTTTTATAGAAATAAAGGAAACAGAAATTATTTCTTCTGGATTTGGAAGGGTTGACCTGTCTGAATTTCAGAGAAGTGGTGATGGTGGTGGTGTTATTGTTATCAAAAAAATCCATGTCCAAAACTGATCGTGATAAGCAACCCCTGTTCTGGACAGGGATATTTAGATAGCAGTAACCAGCCAACAACATTAAGCAAGGATATAAATACCAGAACAATTTATATTAATCTAACTTGAAGGAATCTCTGTGTATGCATGTACCGCAATTACTCGACAACTGGACACTGTACTGTACAACATCGACATGCAGATATATTAGTTGGCACACAAAGCCGTACAGTGTTGAGTCTGGAGTTATTTGGATCAGCGGTTCTCAAGAAGTCTAATAAGAATGAATTAAAAATTACCGATTATAGATCTTCATTGTTTCTATAAATCATCTTCACAAATATAAATGGAGGTTATGTTATTTTTACTGCAGATTTGCATGTTCGTGAATACGTTTGCATATTCTCAGGTTCATCATTGCAATGAATTAGCATATTTTGAGATATTACTGCATATAAATGTTTACTCATAATTACAATAACTATTATTACTACACTAAAGTATCTGTGCCTTAAGAGTTGAAATTTTATTTTTATTGACCTTGAAGCACTGAGAGACAAAAAACAAATAAATAAAATAGAATTATATCATTGGTGGAGTATATGAGAGCTGGGAAAGGCTACATACTTCTACTTAATAACAAAAGTAGAGAAGGAAAAAAAAAATGGAAAAAACAAGAAAAAAAAAGAAAAACAAGAAAAAAAGAAAAAGAAAAACAAAGAAAAACAAAGAAAAAAAGAAAAAAAAGAAAAAAAGAAAAAAAAGAAAAAAAAGAAAAACAAAGAAAAACAAAGAAAAACAAAGAAAAACAAAGAAAAACAAAGAAAAAAAAAACAAGAAAAAAAAAGAAAAACAAGAAAAAAAAAGAAAAACAAGAAAAAAAAAGAAAAACAAGAAAAAAAAAAGAAAAAGAAATGAGGGATTACCATATTGGTCAGTGTCAAGGTCAGATTGAACTTTGTTATGGACACCGGGAGAAGAGAAGAATCGCGCCACACCACGTTTCTGTTGTTCAAGAAGGACAGCATTTAACCAATCTTCAGCATCGCTTTCTGCCAGAAAAAGACAAGAAAATAGAAAAATTGGCAAATATTTATTTCTGCAGGGAAAAAAAAAAATATTTATAAATCTTGAAATGAAATTCTTTAAAAATCCATAAGAAATTAAAATCCTAAATCAAGAGGAATAACTTCTGATCAATTTTACTTTAAGATAAATTTTTTTTTTAAAAATTCCTACTCATTTCACAATTGTATTCATTGAAAAGTTCTGAGTTTCAAATAGTTAATTACCTCAACCTGTTTGCTGCCACGTATGATAACTCATCTCATAATGAGTGTGTTATCTTCGTTTTTTCATTACTTACATTATGTATTACATTTTTAGTGGGAGAGAGAGAAAAAGAAAGAACCAGAGAGAGAGAGAGAGAGAGAGAGAGAGAGAGAAAAAGAAAGAACCAGAGAGAGAGAGAGAGAGAGAGAGAGAGAAAAAAAGAAAGAACCAGAGAGAGAGAGAGAGAGAGAGAGAGAAAAAAAGAAAGAACCAGAGAGAGAGAGAGAGAGAGAGAGAGAGAGAAAAAAAGAAAGAACCAGAGAGAGAGAGAGAGAGAGAAAAAAAGAAAGAACCAGAGAGAGAGAGAGAGAGAGAGAGAGAAAAAAAGAAAGAACCAGAGAGAGAGAGAGAGAGAGAGAGAGAGAGAAAAAAAGAAAGAACCAGAGAGAGAGAGAGAGAGAGAGAGAGAGAGAAAAAAAGAAAGAACCAGAGAGAGAGAGAGAGAGAGAGAGAGAGAAAAAAAGAAAGAACCAGAGAGAGAGAGAGAGAGAGAGAGAGAAAAAAAGAAAGAACCAGAGAGAGAGAGAGAGAGAGAAAAAAAGAAAGAACCAGAGAGAGAGAGAGAAAAAAAGAAAGAACCAGAGAGAGAGAGAGAAAAAAAGAAAGAACCAGAGAGAGAGAGAGAGAAAAAGAAAGAACCAGAGAGAGAGAGAGAGAAAAAGAAAGAACCAGAGAGAGAGAGAAAAAGAAAGAACCAGAGAGAGAGAGAGAGAAAAAGAAAGAACCAGAGAGAGAGAGAGAGAAAAAGAAAGAACCAGAGAGAGAGAGAGAGAAAAAGAAAGAACCAGAGAGAGAGAGAGAGAAAAAGAAAGAACCAGAGAGAGAGAGAGAAAAAAAGAAAGAACCAGAGAGAGAGAGAGAGAAAAAGAAAGAACCAGAGAGAGAGAGAGAGAGAGAAAAAGAAAGAACCAGAGAGAGAGAGAGAGAGAGAAAAAGAAAGAACCAGAGAGAGAGAGAGAGAAAAAGAAAGAACCAGAGAGAGAGAGAGAGAAAAAGAAAGAACCAGAGAGAGAGAGAGAGAAAAAGAAAGAACCAGAGAGAGAGAGAGAGAAAAAGAAAGAACCAGAGAGAGAGAGAGAGAAAAAGAAAGAACCAGAGAGAGAGAGAGAGAAAAAGAAAGAACCAGAGAGAGAGAGAGAGAAAAAGAAAGAACCAGAGAGAGAGAGAGAAAAAAAGAAAGAACCAGAGAGAGAGAGAGAGAAAAAGAAAGAACCAGAGAGAGAGAGAGAGAAAAAGAAAGAACCAGAGAGAGAGAGAGAGAAAAAGAAAGAACCAGAAAGAGAGAGAGAGAAAAAGAAAGAACCAGAGAGAGAGAGAGAAAAAAAGAAAGAACCAGAGAGAGAGAGAGAAAAAAAGAAAGAACCAGAGAGAGAGAGAGAGAGAGAGAAAAAGAAAGAACCAGAGAGAGAAAAAGAAAGAACCAGAGAGAGAAAAAGAAAGAACCAGAGAGAGAAAAAGAAAGAACCAGAGAGAGAAAAAGAAAGAACCAGAGAGAGAAAAAGAAAGAACCAGAGAGAGAAAAAGAAAGAACCAGAGAGAGAAAGAGAAAGAACCAGAGAGAGAAAGAGAAAGAACCAGAGAGAGAGAGAGAAAGAACCAGAGAGAGAGAGAAAGAACCAGAGAGAGAGAGAGACGGAAAGAAAAAAGCCATCTATGATTTCTTTGGGAAAATAATACTCATATTATTTCCTTATCTCAGTTATGTACAAATTGTTACATAAGACTTTGAAAGTTGAATTTTTTTTTATTAGTTTACAATCTTTATCTATTGGGCGCAATATTTCACAAGTATGAGAATCAATTGATTAAGACGAATTGCTCTTCCTGATACTCCTATCACAGTTGGAGTATACATCATTGAACTTATAGTTCTGGGTTTTTTTTAACTGAAGTTCAATCAACCTTTCAAAATATGTATCACTTCATTAGTAAAACATTTATCGAAGAAAATCTTAACATTTGATGAAAAATTTCAGATTGTTTATACCTCAGTCACCTCTCAATCGAAATGATTTTTTCTGAGAATTTTCGACTGAGTAGGTCTAACCCAGATGGAAAATCTGGAGACAATTCATTTGGATGCTGGAGGAGGATGGAAGTTCAGGTTATCCTACCCAGTTTTATGCCATGTATTTTGTTAGATATCTCGGAGGAGGGGAGGGGTGGCAAAAGAAGAAAAAAGCTTTCTAAAGCAGTGGCTCTCAGAGTGCCAGGTCACATTCCCGGTGATGTAGTAGGGGCTCTTACTACAACAGCCTGGCCGGGGGGGGGGGATTATTAATTGACTGACATTATAGGCAAGAAATATTGTGCCCCTCTCCACTCAAAAGGAGACTGCTCCCTCTATGCCTCAGAAGATTCCACCCCTTTTGATCCCAGGTTTCATCAATCCCACCTCCATTTTGAATTGTCATCTAATAACTTTTTTCATCATTATAAGTTCTTCCCTTGGCTAAAATTCTTATTTTTATATAAAATTCCTCCCCTGGGAACCAAGAGTCTCCTGGTTGAGAAAACACATCCAAATCTTCCCCCCCAAAAGTAGTAGAAGCCCCAATAAACCTGAAACTTTGCTCTTATCATGGAGATAACACCAATGAAAAACAGAAACAAGTGTCAGATTTAAAGTGGCAATTGGACAGAATTGTTTTGAAAAAAGTCACTGAAAGATTTTCAAACATGTTACATTAGCTGGAAAGGCATTTAAAAACAGAGATAATTTAAGCTAACATTAAATAAAAGTCCCAAATCAGAGATATGAGTTTGAAAACATCTGAGGACCCCAGGAGGGAATAAACTGTGGTAAGAGGGGCTATTCAGCCAACTCTAAATCACTACCCCAAGAAAATGCCAGGTGGGGAGAAGAAAAATCCCATTAACCCAGAGTAAATTGTTTAGGGGTGCAAGAAGCTACTATCTTACTGGGTCACCCGATTTTTGGTTGTTTTTTTGTTCTTTTTTTCTCTCTTTACAACTGAAGTTAGATTGAACAAAGAATTTCTTCTATTATATTCATATATATATATATATATATATAAGGAATGTAGAGCTTAATTTTTCAAGATAAGATCATGGTATTACTGCTATGGAATTTTCAAGTAATAATAAATATGTGAAACCTTTACACTTCCAAGGCGGCAATTACCATCATTAATCTTGCAGAAAAGGTTAAAGAGGGAGCCCCCCCCCCCCATTCAAAAGAACTTGTAATCATTATTTATTTACTTACCAGCTAATTTATGGATATTTTTAAAATTCTATGAGAAGACTTTTTGTAAATTAGAAGCTGTTGATCTTGTTACAGGGGAAGAGTCCATTGTTTTGAATAAAGGGGGTGTTATCAGCTGAATTGTTACCTTTGAGTGAGGATCTCCATTGTTGAGGACAGTGGAATAAAATACAAGACAAAACAAAAAAAAAATCACTTCATTATATAAGTAATTGAATTTATTATTCAATGAACAGTGATTTTTTTTTCTTCTTTTGCACACGGTGGAAGTTGTTTATCATAAATAAACATGGACAATGTTATCAAACGGTTATTGTTATCAAAGTAATTCTAACCCAAACACTTTATTTGAAAGGAATTGAAAATTTCATATTAACTTTTTTTTATAAAGTAAAGTTGTTCATATCAATGGATCTAATGACTAATTCATAATGTAAATTGTTCTTTTTTTTTTTTTATATCTTGCCGGTTACATTTATCTAAAAGACTGTCCCAAAGTGATCACAATAAGCAGCTTCCTCTATAAAAATCTTTTGCATGTTGCTATCCCAAATGGCCATCCAGAGTAATGGCTAGAACATCAGCCTCACATGCAGAAGGTCCTTGATTTGAGCAAGAAAGTCGGCCCACACATGAACTTCAGCAAGACGAAGATCATGTGCAACAACCACATTGGAGATAAAAACACTAAGATCGAAATCGAGGACACAGAACTTGAGAAAGTAGACCACTACATCTACCTAGGGCAACGAATCTCCATGAGACCCTCAAAAGAAGAAGAAATCAAGCGAAGAATCACACTAGGATGGCAAGCCTTTGGCAGAGCTAGCTCAACCTTCAAAAATAATAAGATCCCATTAATCCTAAACAGAAGGGTGTATAACCAATGCATCCTCCCAATAGTCACTTATGGAGCTGAAACATGGAACTTAACCAAGAGACAGACCCGTAAGCTGAGAACCATGCAACGTGCACATGAAAGAATAATGCTGGGCCTCACATGGAGGGACCACAAAACAGCACAGTACATCCGGGAAAAGACAAGAGTTAGAGACATCATAGAATCCATAAAAAATCTCAAATGGCGGTGGGCTGGCCATGTTGCAAGAATGGCAGACAATCGATGGACATCACGACTCACAACATGGATTCCCCGAGACCACATGCGCAACTGAGGCCGGCAAAATGTTAGATGGAGAGACGAGCTAGACAAGTTCAGGAAGTACTGGCTCCGTGACGCCCAGGATAGAGAAGTGTGGCAAATCCTGGGGAAGGTCTATGTCCAACGACGGACGCTAAAAGACTGATGATGATGATGATGATGATGATGATAAGTGAATGTGGATAACTCTTCATTAGGATAAAATTTCCATGTGCACTCGGCAGCTAATTGAGTACACTCTAAGCTGTGTTATTTGGCATCAAAGGAATACATCCGACCTGAGGGGATGGTTATGAAGAAAAAATCCTGGTCTCAACAAGACTTTAAGGGCGCAAGGATCATTAAGCTGATATATGCTATGGAAACTGGAACTTTGACTGTTTATACTCCATCAACAATTGTGTCTTGAAATAGACACTTTACCTTTGTTATCTAAAAGACCCTGTCCCAAAGTGATCATAATACGCAGTTTCCTCAGTACAACTTTTAAATATTGAATAAACAGAAGTGGAAATGATTGGCCAAGGTTGAAAGAAAATGAATTCCTAATGCACCAAGAAAGCACATACCTCTGCCACAACCATTGTCACTTGGTGTGAAAATCAGTTCACAAATAGTTGTGATGCAGGGAAGGTACCTGTGAGAAATTCTAGATCAGCTCAAAATTAAATCATTCTACCTCAGCCCTTGGACATGTCATTTAAATTTGAGATATTATATGGAAAAACATGAATGTATACATAAATATACATGCATGTTTAGGACAAAATACACGGCGGGGGGGGGGGGGGGTAAGAGGAAATTTTGGTAGCCCAGGGTGGAGGGTTAGGCCTCTTGAAGGACCCCCTTTCAAACATTTCATGCTGCAGTTTTCAACCCGGGGCCATGGACCCCTAGTGTTTCTATAATGTATAGTAAAAATTGCAGTAGGTGAACTACTTCTCAAAAAGCTTTTTGGGGATTACATGGACCTCCAGATTGGAAACAAATGTATTAAATGTTGGAAAAGGTGGGCCCCTTAAGAAGCCTATGTCCAAAACAACCCAATTCTCCTCTTGACCCCCGTAAATAGGAGTGTTTATCTTGTCTTAGACACACATATCTCTCCTGCATAGAAAAATTGATCCCTAATTATCACAACTATTAGGTTATTCACGTTCGGCCATTTTTATCTCAAAATGGTGGACTTTTTTTTTTTTATACGTTTTTCTTCCCTAACCATAAACCAATTTTCATCTCTATGCTGATTTGTTGAAAAGTTCATGTATGAATTCTGACTAATTTCTCTGTACTATGACAGAGGTAAATGATATTTGAAAGAAATGTCATTATTAAAATGAAAATCAAAAATTCCATCATTTTGTTTCTGATTTCAGTACAGACAGGACATGGTTTTTAAATGCAATAGTATCTCTAGCAGCAATTATTATCACAGACTGACATATGGAAATGTGAATAACATCCTCTGCTCAGTGTTGCTAATCTAGATATTTTTCATCGCATCTAGATGTCAGAACTTGACATTTACATGATTTTTCAAGAAATATTTTCAATCAATTGATAGTAATAAAATAATAAATAAAGTAATATTTTAATAAATTATAAATGACTGAAAGAATAAAGTCAAATCTAATCTATTAATAATACGTCATATTTTTTAGATTCCAGAATCCAGATGTTTCTAGGTGTCTTTTGACTCGATTGTTTATTCTAGTTATGTTGACTAAATTGAGTAATATATCATATCAACCATGTAATGACTGGAGATCATTTTCAAGTAAGTTAATACATAGTATAACACAATTTATGTTTCATTCTGTCTGACAAGATATGTCCATTTCTTAAATACATACTATCGCATTGAAAGAGATGAATACACCGAGAATAAAAAAGATGAGAATTTGTATTGAAAGCAGGCTTTTGGCTTTTGCATTACCAGCGGCTTTTTAGCTCAATAGTAACAGCATCGCTATGTTATATATTATAGTGACAGAACACCAAAACACATTAAAGGAAAGGTATTCTCACGCATTTCCCCAGTGTAATCAAAGAAATATTTGTGTTACTTTGACTTTTCTAAATAGCCAAAACACACCAAAAATATACTAAAAATGTTCAAAAACATGCAAGAAAAAATGGCCAAAATATTCAAACACAAAAGGTTCTAATTATCACCTCTTCACTCTGAATTTAGCACAAATGGTGATAAATTGTCAACAGTGTTTCAACAGAATTATGGTGGTGCAATGAGATAGAGTAGCAACTGCAATGAGACTGAAAAAACAATATACTGATAATACTTTTTTAATGCACTAATTTATAATTCCGTAAAGACAACAGAGGGTTGTTTCTAACTGAATGTTTTTATAAACTCCCAGACAGTTGCACCCTACAGGCTGCAAATATGTGTACAGGTTTAACTTGATTCTGATGTGAACAGAGGATAGTTGGCAATTTTCTTCAATTTGATGTGTGCATGTGAACATGTGTGTACATGTAAACATGTGTGTGCACGTAAAAGGTGGAGGACCCCAGCTAAGCTTTGATAAATCATGATAAATCTATCAGATTTTGAAAACAGACATCAAACGGTTTCAACATCCATTTCAAATGTGATTGAATTCTGTGTCTCACTTTGGAAAAATCAGATGAGAACGAGTGGTATCAGTCAGACATGGTATCAGTAGCAGCCATGGGCCCCTCTCTCTACCCTCTTATTGAACTACATGACTTTTCCCTGCCCCACTTTTACATTTATCGTATCAGTAGCAGCTGTCAGTTGAACCTGTTACACTCTTATGATATACTTCGGTGAAGCGAAAGATTATGGTTGAGCATTTCCAAAACTTACAAGTGATGACAAATAAAAATAAAATCAATTCATTACAAGGATGACAATAAATAAAGAGCTTATAATGATTTGACAGATTTAAGAATCACTTTAGGAGCAATAAAGTTTTCTTTCTTTCTATAAGTGCCATATCCATCCAGAATGTGGGTGATCATTTGCTACCCACAGCTTTAAATTGTGCATTGCCATGACAGTGGAGTAGTTTCCTATTGCCTTCATGGTTTTGAATTTAGAATTGTCCATGTCCTAGACTGGTTGCCTCCCAAGGCTAGGGAGGCTGATGGATATAGATAAAGTGAGGTAAGAGTGAGGAAAGGAGAGAGAAAAATAATTATTATACCTTACCTGTTTCGAATGATAGTTCCCATGAATAATTATCTTTAGTTATGATTGCAATGGCATATTTTTTAACTTTGCTCGTCAATCGTCGAACTGTTTGGATGGACTGTACTGAAAGGGAAGCTTTTGGTTGGTCTTTAGTGGCTTTGTTGCTTGAATAAACAGACAATCGCGTTATTCCTTTGCTGGTCGCTCTGTAAAGTACCAACCACCGTCGCCACCAAATCTGAAAGGAGAACCAAGTTGAAAATTCATTACCTCTTAAATTCATACAATGAAATTTAATTGATGATATCAAGGGGAATAACTACGGAGCAAAGTTACCTTTCCTGCAGCTTTAGGTCAATATTTAAATCTATTTTTTTTCTCCACTGCTGCTAAATAGAGATGGTATCAACTAAGTAACAAGTTTGCCTGCTGCAGGGTCAAACTCCACTTCAACTTCTATTCTGACTGAAGATGATTATTGCAACTTTCATATTTTATATATAATAAAAATTCTTTAAAAAAAATTTTTTTCCTGTATAAATGTATTCAGTTATTAGAATGATATAAGCTCATGTGTATTTATGGAGATAAATTTTGTACACATGCGAGTTTGTATTGTCAGTTCAGCTCAGTTGATAAAACTCCAGTAAACCGATTAGTTGGCTGTGATTTCATAGTAGGGGAATGTTAATTTTAACTGGTGAGGGTTATTCTTGTTGTTCTTGCTACTGGAGATTGACAAAAACAAAAATTACACATGCAGATTTTTTAGTTCTCTGAAGACAGAAAAGAAATATTTTTGCAGAAAATAACCATACGTGCCACACTACAAGATAAATGATTTGCCGCTGCTCATGGCAACTCATCCAAGCCTCTAAAATGTCTATCTACAGTAGATGCCCTCCCTCCAGTTATAATACAAGCAAATTACTTCATTAAAATGCTCCAACTTCGAGAATAAAGCAATTTCCAGTCTAATTTGGAACTTGATAAGTGTGGGCTCACTGTTTGCTCTCGACACAATGATCCAATTTCTAGACATCACTATGGATGAGGACAGGGATGAGCATCTCCAGAATGGAAGGGAAATACAAATTCTCTAAATAGAAAGAGATTTTATACATTGCTATAGTCGTCTTTAAGCAAATTAAAACGAATTTTTGGCAATCCCTGGTTTGACAAGCCCGAATGTTAGTTGGCTACAAAATGGCTATTTCCGGTTTTAACTGACTTCTAATCTAAACCCCTGCAGATGACGTATCGGTTCGTTTTTAAGGGGGCAGGGTGAGATTAAGGCTATGAGCACATGACAACATTGATTAAGGCGTGGGAGTGGGGTAATAACTTTATTTTTTTCTTCATCACCAAAAGATCTATTTTTAGGAAGCGATTTAATAATCCAACCAAACCCCGCCGAAAAATACTTGATACATCGTTTGCTAGGTTTAAATAGATTCTAGTGTTAAAACTGAAAATATCCACTTTTATAGTCAACATGAATGCTGTCGAATCAGGGAATACAATTTTTTTTTTTCAGAAATCGAAGGGTACTTCAGAAATATGAAATAATTAGAGCAAATTACTAGTTGAAAAAAGTCAATTGTTGAGGTTCATCTGTCACTAAGATCTTGAAGTAGTTCAGGTGCTTACTTTAACAAAAACTGAGTACTAGCGAATTACATTTTCTAAATAGTTTGAAAGAAAATAATTTTGATTTGCCAAACCAAGTCAAGATGAGAAGGACTAATAAGGAATTCAAATTTGACATGGGGGGGTGCATTTTTAGGAAATTCCATGAACGAAGACGGTAAGCAACCAGTGCTGTGAAGTAAAAGTTGGTAAATAAGAACTGACTAGATGTAAATTCTGATATAATTAAAATGTATAATTAATTTGATTAACCAAATTGTTGTTTTGTTTTTTTCAGGGTATATTTTAATTTACAGCAGTTCCTTGAATTTTGCAGAGGGGGGGCGCAAAAAAAAAAAAACAAAAAAAAAACATTTGACTCCCCCCCCATTCATTTTGCTGGACAATCATGAAACTGTACACAATCGGACACCAACAACTGAATTATGTAACTGTATGGAATTATAATCATTTATTTAGAGGATTGGGTAAATCAAAGGAAGAAGGAGAGAAAAAATTGCCACCTCCAGGAAATTAATTATCATAGTTCATTTGCTTCTTTTTTTTTTTTTCTTGTAATACCCTCAGGCTAAGTATCAATCTTTCTCTTGCCCAAAACTTATTAACCTATCTACCCAGACATTTCCGACAATCATACCAGGTAACAAACAGCAATACAAGACTTGTTGAAT
Organism: Thysanoteuthis rhombus; assembly: GCA_963457665.1. Classification (NCBI taxonomy): domain Eukaryota; kingdom Metazoa; phylum Mollusca; class Cephalopoda; order Oegopsida; family Thysanoteuthidae; genus Thysanoteuthis; species Thysanoteuthis major. Next base: position 27,543,471 of record OY735238.1, on the reverse strand, counting down.
TCAAAGGTGCTAACCATCTGGAGTTGTCAGTTTCGGGGGAATCGATGTTAGAAGACATGGGAACATAAAAAGGTAGTTGATATTAATTTCAAAAAAGAAAAATTTTAATTTATTCTCTCTCTAACCAAGTTTCTCCACAAACGCCTAAACTATAAATGACTCCTGGCAATTGCATTTTGGACGATTTCTCTACGGGTATGATGTAACAAAGTTTACAAATAAACTGGGAAAAAAAGCTGCAAAAAGAATGTTGAACCTATTGGAAGAATGACTGAAAAGTTTTATTTATTCATTTCATTTTCTATCTGTTTTAGTAGGTGTGTTTTGAGACAGACCACAAAGAAAACAACCACCATGATAATTTAGGATGCTAAACAGTAAACAACGAGGTCTACGTAAATCTGATTTGTCAAATGGGGGAGTAGTAAAGAAAGGAAGGTAAAAAAAACAACGAACAGAGATACATAACAAATACAGACAAAATCAAATTGCCCTCCATATTTTTTTCCAAAACCGGCCCGACAAATGGGTGAACTGAGTAGCTGCTTAGTATGATGGTGAGACATGCAATTTTACGCCCAGCTTTGAAGCACTCTGTCCCCCGTCCAACGCAAGCCGGATGTTAATTTGTCCCCATTTTTAGTGACTAGAACTTATATAAATTACTTGGATTTTTTTATTTTATTTTTAAAGGTGGTTAACAGAAAACAATTGTTAATGTATTTTCTATTATGCGTAGTAACCTTTGTCAAGTATTTTCAACAAATGTGGTTGCTGCTTATTTGGAAGGTCTGCCCACTCAACAAGCTCACAGACCCTCAGTAATACGTTTGTGGTCCGCGACCACAAGGTTGGAAGCTGCTGGAAAGGAATGTGAGGGGGTCTAACATCGAGGTCAGAATTTACTTCTGTTTTTCTTTCATTAATTCTCAATGAAACTTTACGTCAGTCGACAGTTTTAAGACCATGCAAAATTTCAGGTTAAGACCAAATTTGAATCAGATGATAGCGTTAGTAAAGAATTAGGTGACCTAAAGAGAGAGTGGTTAGAGAGAAATAGTGTTTGTACAACGACAGAAAGCAGTTATCTTATTTAGGGGTGGATGATAAGAATTTTTTCTTCATGTCACTACATCATATCCATTAAAAAAAATTTTTTTTAAAAAATTTTTAAAAAAATCAATATTTGAGATAACAGATACAAGAAGGGAATGAAAAAAGAAACCGAACTAGACTTTATATATATATATTACATACACATATATACTCATACATATTACTCAAATAATAAATTACATAAAATAAACTACATGTATGACATAAGCTATGTATTAAAATCATAGCTGAAAGGGAGGTGATGTTTGATCAACACTGCTGGTGGGTCATGTTAATATAACACAATTTTTTAAATCCCCAAAATGGTTACATGGTAAACAAGAGATGATCAAACAAGAGAAAGTTCACACATTGTACCATAGTAAAGGATTTGTAAAGCATAGAAAAACACTGAAGAAAATTACATAAATTGCATTGACAGATATTGGGAAATCAGTGACTGAAGAGACAAAAAAAAAATTGAAATAGTTTTTAATGTTTAGCGTTTGAAGGTGTAAAACTTTCTACACACACACACAGTGACCAGCACAACCAATAAAATACCCATAACTGCTGCTACTGCTCCTTCAAACAAAATATCCAACCAAACCATCACAGATTTCTTCACAAACAAAACAGTCCGGACTCACTACCATGGCCTCTCATGAATCCATCCTAATTTTTTATTTCCATGCTCTGAAAACAAAACTTCTTATGCTATTTTTTTTATGGAAACTTAACCCTTTAACCTCTAAAAGGTACACCCATGAACCCTACCCGAAAAATGTACAGCATACTGATTAATTCATTTATGAATTCATTAATCAACAAATAAAGTCTCCATATACTTTTGTCTCATTCCATACACACGAGGAGTTTCTGCATAAATGAATATATCGCTTAAATTCAGCCTTATTGACCACCTAGTTCCGTAGTCCAGAGGTAGGATATCGGCCTCCGGGTCCGATGTTAAGTTTCAATTCTGCCTCGCGGTACTGGATGGGATAAAGTCTATAGTGGCTATAGACTGAATCGAAACAGCTGTCTGTGGATGACACAATTTATATATGTATATATATATATAAACCTTTTTCTCTGTCAATGAATTAGCTTACATTTTTGTTTCATGCCTTTTAATGGAGATTAACTTGAAAAATCAATTGGAAACAAATAGTTAATATTGATCTTTTTATTACAGAAGCAAATGTTTATACAACAGGTTTTCAAGAAACTCAACTTTTATTGCCTCCCTTGATAGTCAAGAAATTAAGTAATTCAAGACGTTGAAAGTTATGATTATCTTTTCTCACAGTCTTTCTTAGTTACACATATCCTTAAGATACCTAATACAAAAAATTAAAACAAAATCCGTTTCCTTCCCAAAAAGTTCCATCCAAATAATCATTTGGAGAAGAGGGATAAAACAAACCTCACACAAACTGCGGAGGTGGTGGTGCCATTCCTACAAGATACAAACATTGTCGATCAACATGGAAGAAGGAAGAAGGGCCGTTTCCTGAAGAAACAGGTTTTTATCGAGCAAAAATAAGCATGAACGAAAACAACCATTTCCTTCTTTAAAAACTTCAGGCTGTTCTTGGAGGTGCCAGGTGGCATAGAGAATGCCCTTGGGGATAGATGAATACCCATCACACCCCCAAGCTATGAGTAAAGAAGCGCCAGGTTAAGTTAATGATGCCACTTTGGATGCTTGTCGCCAGTATTTCACAGATTGCAAACCAGTAGTGACGTAATATATTGAGCCCAAGGCGGGATGGCTGAAGCTGAAGTCAGTGTATGGGCATTAGTTACTTACTTCGGCTGTTTATTCCCTGGGGAGGAAAATTTGGCCGAGAATTTTTTTTTTCTTCACATATCATTGATTTGCAGATATTTTATGGGTGTGGCATTTTAAGATATAGAAACCTGTTCTTAATGATGACAAATTAACAATATTAGCCAACAACCCACAAACAACGGTTCCAGCACTTTCTGGGGACTTCGTGACTTTAATAGTGATCATATTACCTCATCTCGAGGCAATAGGAAAGGTTAAAAAGTTGGAAAGAAAAATGGGTCCCATCCAAAGTGAAAGAAATACTCCATAATAGTGCAAGACCCCACAGAACCCCAACTGACTATGTCTAAGCTTAGATATCTTGCAGCATCCCTCATGTTCACCTGACATGTCACCTACAGATCATCATCTCAAAAATTTTGAACTTATTAACTGTAAGAAAAGATTAAAAAATAGAGAAGCTATACTTTGTGAAAACTAAACTTAAAGAATTTTTTGAGATGGTATTATGAAAAGACCGTTGGAAGAAGGTTATTGTTTCACACGTTATATTTTGATTAAATATTTATTTTTTTTAGATCATATCAAACTTAATCTAACCATTTAAAAAAAAATGACATTTCATATGTAACAAGCTAACAAGACACTGCCCAAAAGGTCCGGGAATTCAGACAGATTTATCTGTCAAGTTGCCCAGCATTACCCAGGCCACAGACAAAATTTAAAGCTATTGACATTGTAAATAAATGTTTACGTCCAATCAATTTCATCTGACAAAAAACTGACTCAACTCAAAGTGGAAGATTCCATTGTTTCAAATGATGGTAGGAGATATCTTTTACCTTTGAGTGGAAGATACCACCAAGAAAAAGCCACAATTATAAATATTAGATTTTTTCCACCAGAACCAAAATTTATCGATTATGTAATCAGCGAGTGAATGTAGGTTTCCAAGTACTTGCATCTTAGTATATCTCTGAATTTTTGAGATGGGGTATTATTATTATTTATGATACCTGATGAAGGCCGTAGAGTGCAACGGCCGAAACATTGTATGAAAAACAACCAAGATGAGGATGGTCCGAATATAAATAGAAATAATTGCATCTTGTTTTATATTTTCCTTATAAACATAATCTCATTATAACGAAGCTTAGGCTAGATGTTCGTTAAAACGCAAGTGTTGGGGGCGTACAAGAAAGCCAACTGCGTTATAATTGATAACCAGGGTTGTCAATTCGGCTATTTTGGGGCTAAATTTATAAGCTAGAGTTCACCACCCAACCGCGTTGTGTTGATAATGGCACTATAACAAACCACGTTATAACAGGAAAGCTCTGTATTACAGCAACTCAACAGTTGGAATCACAAACAAAATCAAAACAAAGTTTGTTTGCCAATCCTTGGTATTTCCCGCAAAAATTTAAACTTTCTTAAACAAAGGAAGCACTTCTTGACTTTACTGCGTTCACAAAAAGTAAACAATTAGTTGGTCAGTCACGCTGACTTCGCTTTTGCATTCGAGATTGTTAACTCTTTCTACTTTGTACCAATTGTGTAGCAACTTCGTCATTTTTTGAATTACCTCTAAAACTTGAGAAAAATAGGCACCAAGGTATAAAAAAAAGGGTGTAAATTAAGCCCCACTTACATTCCACCCGCCCCAGAAAAAAAAGGACAAGATTCTTGATGACAGGGAATAGGTGCATTCACTCGTAGATATAGAAAATCAATAAATAAACAGAGTAACGTTCTCATTCGCTTACTGTCATGAAATCTATGTCGACGGGAGGTTGTTAGTGCATCGGCTCCCCCAGGTTTTTTCTCCGATTGTATAATAAGCAAAGTGCCCAATGTCAGATATATACCTCCCTCCATTCAGAAGGGGGAAAAAACAGATTACAATGGAGTCCCTGAAGGAATAAAGAACACGTGCAGCTTTGAACACTATTCAAGGTTCACGTGCGAAAAATTTTATCGGACCATGGAAATAATTCCACAGGGGAAATAATTTTTTGATGGCCCAGAGACTTAAATGGAAATAGAAAATAAGAGGCTTTATATATATATCCAACACATATGTATCCGATAAATATTAAAACTAGATAGATTTAAAATTCAAGTTAAGAATGCGCCAAATGGCGTCAGTGAACTTTTGCATAATTTTGCTTTATATGCATAAAAATATTATTTTACAATTTCAATTCATTTTTTTCCTTTACAATCTTTATAAATACAGAAATTTGACATTTGATAAAATAGTTTTAAAAAGCAATATAATTTTGCATTTCATTCAAGAAACCTACTTAAATCGGCTCAGTAGCAATTATGTGGAATGACTACCTTTCCCAATTTAATTGTAGGTGCTTCCACCACTAAGAATGGTGGGACGGTTGATTAGGGGGAGGGGCTGTTTGAATAATCTTACAGAGAACTTCAAAATCATCAAAATGTCAGGGAAAATCCGAGTTCAGTTATGAGACGAAGCACACAAAAACATTCAATTTTTTGACACTAGACGCTGAATATAATTTTTTTCTAAGATAATCCAGCATTGTGATATTCTCTAAGAAAAACTCAGTTTTACAATTCATAAATAAACTGCCGTTTTTTTGTTTGTTTGTTTTTGTTTTTTTTTTGCATGATTGCATATGCGTTTTTTTAATTTATTGAAAATGATTTTTTGTTAGGTAAATGCGAAACACACTGGCCTAGGGTTAGGGGTCAATGTAGCCAACGGGGGAAAAGTTGTGCTAAATCGATGTCGAACGAAGTTTTTAAAAAAATTAAAAAAATAAAAAAACGCCACAGCGTGCTAGAAAAACACTGGCAGCCTCTTTAAGGTGATTTTTAATAGCTAAGGATAAGCTAAAACTGCTGAAAATTAGCGCTAAAAATAGAGCTAAATGTTGAATTTTCGCCAAGTTAAACCGTAAAAAGCGCTAAATTGGCCACGCGTTTGGGGATATGGTTGTTTGGGAAATAACTAGAAGGTCTCATATTCAAAAGTAGTGCTTTAGAAGCTTCTCTAAGTAAAATTTAATTCAAAGTGGGTTAAATTTGATCGAGAGTTCGTATTTTAGACAATTACCATTTGTGAAATTAAAGTAAATTTATTAACAAATACAAAGGATAACAAATTAACTTTGACTACAGCCCAGTCCAGTTATAACAAGGATGTCGGGGTTCAGGAAAGCCACCTGTGTTATAAGAGGACCACGATACCTGTGTGTTGGATATGGCCGATAGATGGAAGACGTCAATCACCTATAAATTCCATTATATATATATATATATATATATATATATATATATATATATATATATATATATATATATAACTACGCAACTTAGTTTCCCGTCTCATCGGTAGTCTTAGATAGCACAATGGAGAGTATGACTGAATGATGAATATTTTTTATAAGTACAATTTGTATTGTATTCTTAAAAGATTTATTGGCCTCACTCAGGTTTGGTTGAAATTGCAACCATTTGCTTATTAGTGGTTTGATAAGATTTAAATATTTAGGACACCATTTGGTTCCTACAGAGTGTCATATCACATGACTCAACCATCTAATGGCATCAGTGAATGAAAATACGTAGTTTTCAATTTAAACTATACGAGAACGAGAACGACAACGGGGAAACTAACTGCCTTGGCTTGATTTATCAGTTACAGCAATAATTGTGAAGACAAGTTGTGAAAAGACGAATGTCCCAGTTTCTCAAAATATAAGAAGTAAAATATTCAGTTCCTGCAATAAGTTTGCTGGCACAAGTAGTGAAAAGACGAATGGTAGCCAACTTCCTGAAAAAAAACGAGTTTAGGAGTAAATATGTAAAGAATATATCCGGCTCTTGAAGATGCACTGGACAAATCCTTCTAGAGTTCTGAAAAAGTTTACGTATTCTGAAGGAGACGAAAGGAAGGAGCTTCTCTGATAGCGTAATGGAATTGTATCCAGGAAGATTTGAATCGTTACGTCTAAAGGACTGAAGAGAATAGGAACAGATTAATGGCCTACTTCTCGTTTTCAGTCCGAATTCTAGAAAGATGATACATCTTCAAGTTCGTGAAATTACGTACCAAATAGTAGATATAGAGAGGTCTTCATTTATATGAGGATAAATTGACAAGAAGAGACTCGAATTGTCTTACACACTTCGAAACTCCTGAGAACAATTTCACTTCAAGACTCCTTTGACAGACCAAATCCATCTAGAATAGTACTATACAAAATGTGGAATGGTTTGTTACTGGGACACTTTCGTTCCTTTTCATTGCGTGTGTGTGTGGGGTGCAAGTATACCCAGCACTTGTTAATTAGCCTTCTAAGCAGCAAGGACAGAAATGTTTTATTGCAACCTACCGAAGAACTTAGGATATGGGACGCGAGAACAGAGTACATATGTGTTTTTTCATTAGACATTCGTGAGGTCAGTTAATTGGTTCATTAGTAGTTTTTGGTTAATGCCAATATTAGGGTGACTATGTCCCAGTCTTAATTTCTTACCCCAGCAATTCTTGTGTACATGCACAAATCGCCCAGTCTAGCTCAAATCTCATCGATGTGGTAATTCTATTTCTATTATTATTCGGACTATCCTCATCTTGGTTGTTTTTCATACAACGTTTCAGCCGTTGTACTCAACAGCCTTCATCAGGTATCATCTGGTAGGTGTGGGGAAATAACGAACCGAACTCTTTATTTAACTACGCTGTGTCCATGATACCTGATAAAGGCCGTAGAGTACAACGACCGAAACATAGTATGAAAAATAACCAAGATGAGGATAGTCCAAATAATAGAAATAATAATAATACCTCATCTCAAAAATTCAGAGAAACATTAAGTGGTAATTCTAGTAGTAAAAAATAATCATATTGCATAACATTGAAAGTATTGATATAAATGTTTCGTTCATTGGCTACAGGAATGTTTTTGTCTAGCTCACTTCATTCTTTACGGTTGGTTTTTCAGTGTAAGTCAAATATATGTCTTAGTGGTGATGGAGAGGGAACGGTCACGTGTTATCAAATGAGTTTAATGTAGTAAAATAGCGCTCGGTCCAAAATATTAGGCTTACACGCGATCTGTCTGGAGGAGTGGACAGGAATAAGAGTGAAAATGTTGGAGTCCACCAACCACCGCTTTCCATCAGCTATTGTCCAACACCTACGCAGGAGTTGATTTCATATTCCCGCTATGTGATGATCCTCACCAAAATTAGAACCCTCCAAGGCTAAAATTCGGTAAGCAACCGTATTTCAACCCTACTAAAAGATTTATGAAGGAAATATTTAGATCATCAGACACCCCTCCCCCCCCCAGTGGCCACCTTTTTTTTTCAGTTTACATCTAGAAATGCCTAGATTTATACATGTCATTATCTGGATTTTAATTCCATTTATCTATATATATATATATATATATATATATATATATATATATATATATATATATTAGTTGGGAGGTAACTGATTTTAATAAAAATTCTGAATGAAAGCTTGTTTTCTTTCAACACTGTATAAATCAAAATATGAATAACAGTAAAAAAAAATGTTGGTACTGTCAAAAAAATAAATAAATAAAATGATAATGATTGACGGTACAAAGTTTTACACATTGAGAACTTTTGGAAGTATTGTATAGACAGACTTATGAACACGAGTGAATACATATACCATTTTCTTCCAGTGTTGTTGACAGAAGTAAATTAAAGAATTCGTCACTCAGACCACCTGAAGTGCAGAGAGAAAACAGGTTTTGAACACTTGTGAACGAGAATTTATATTCATCATGTCGACAACCCCCCTGCCCCCCTCCATACAATTTTAATTCATTCTAAAGAAACCTTGAATATCACCAACTAACAAAAAATTTCAAGTTGACAGATCTTATTAGAAGGCCAGAACAGTGGGGTGCCCAGGTGGGTCAATTGGCATAAGCTACGATATGAGGGAGCTCCACCGCCTCCCCGGTGTAGCAAAACAGTTTCTCATTGTATTATTGTACTTGATCTTATATACGTGAAAACCTCGATTAGTGTGATCAGCTTGTTCAAAAACTTTATGTGATGTTCAAAACCGCACTGTTCAAGGTCTTCTAATTTGATGTATTTTTTTTCCCAGCCGATAAGCGTTGTAAGAGTCAGCTTAAGTGACAGCATTCCCTTACATTTTGGCGGGGGGGGGAGATTGGACGGCGTTCCTTCTACCTTTATCATCTGGGTCTGTATCAATTTCCCTAATCTCTTGAACCCGATTAATCGAATCTGAATTTCCAGAAAAATAAGGCATTTCGAAGGCCACTCTTTCATAGTTAATATTCACAAAAACACAAGTTGACTGAAAAAAAAGTGGGGGTAACTAGAGTCTTCGTAAATACTAACTAAATCTTATCGTTACAAATTTTACAACTATCGCCTTTTTTCCATAAATCGTAGACAAATTCCCATTGTACTCAGAGATGAAAAAAATCGAGCGGTGATTTTGGCAAAAATGAACTATGGAGAAGATACCGCGAATTGTCTTCGTTTGCTTTTCTGGAAATTCACATTCGACCAATCGGGTGCAAGCAAATGAATCGTCAGTAATCTGAGATTGGGGAAACTGAGTGCCACCGGCATCAGGCAACTTCCTTCGAGCAACAGGCCTCAGGAGATACTGCTTAATCATTAATTGGGCCACACCACTAAAAAATGATTACCAAACATCATATACACAATATGTACAAAGTATGCTAAAATAAAACTACTTAAAAAGGAAATTTCATGTAAGAAATGAAAAGAAATATATTTCCGAAATTAAGTGAGAAACTTGCTGTGTGACATTTTTAGAATAGTTTCAATATTTGAAGGTATTCGAGACTTCAATAAAAAGTTATTATCCTTGTATAATCACGTAATTGAGTGTGCAATACAGAAAGTCGTTCGGGGCCCCCGCTTGATCTACATACTGCTACAATTCTCGGTACAATATTGCGAAGGTGGTCCCTCGCCCACGGCGAACAAATAAAAACACCAGAACTATTCATTCGAACAATATAAGTTATGAATTTAATTCAGTTTTTCTCTCATGAATTCTCTTATGTCTATTCATTTGTGCACCGTTTCCAACAGTGTGCAAAACAATCGGGACCACTTCCCCAACATTTTACCTAGGATTCTATTCCGTGTTGAAAGAGTGAGCTATAGGAAGATTGAGTTATAAAGCAAATTAGGTTTTTAAGGCATTAAACCTACACGATAGCATATTAGTACTGTGGGAACAACATACCCTAACTCAGGGGGAGGGGGTGATGCCTCATCACCTCATGTACGTACTACTAAAATTCTAAAGCCACTAGTCAAGTCCGAACTCATCCCAAACAACATCAAAACGTCTCTGACATTGTTTTTTTATATGTTTGTTTTTGTCTTTTTTTAAATTTCGGGGAACGCCCCTCTCCCATTTTTTTTTTTTTAGCACAACACCACTAGTTGTAACCAGATAGGTCAATTTGTGTTGCTTCGAAGAGTTAAATCTATCTAACCCAGCAATATTTTTGCGAAAAATTACAGAAATCGGTATAGCCCTGTGATTTTCATACTAAAAAGGAAGCTTTTACTGGCAGTAACAACTAAAAGTCAGTCAGCGAGTACACAAAACCATTTCTTTTTCTCTTTTTTTAATATCCACAGGTGATTTCTTTAGACAAGAAAGATCGGAAGTGAGTGTATGGGGGTAGGGTCTGAAGCACTTAGTAACATTTGATGACCTGTCAAGTGCCGACAAAAGGTCAATTTGCCCCACTTGTCTATTAGAAACCGTCGACTAAAACTGTCAACGAAGGTTTCTTCAGTTTTTAGGCCGGTCTGGCTAGCTAGCTATGTGCCTTGTGTACAGACAGCACCAAAGGAGCAAGAGAGCTGAAAATTTGAACATTAATTTCTTGTCATATATCTAGAAAATGTTAATTCCTTAAAATAAATGTTTATAGTTGAGGGTTCAATTTGAAATCCAAGATTATTCTAAAATGGCCCCTCAGTTTGTGCCCGGCAATGCTCACGCTTGTTTACGTTGTCTTATGAAAATTCTGACTTTTGAATGATCCAACAAATGGTGAGTGGAATAACTTGTTCGTTGGTCAGCCCTTATTTCATTTTTTTTAATTGATGACTCCCAACATGGCCTAATGATAAAGGACGTTGGTTACTTGACAGTTCCTGTTGAGCGACTAACCAGACCTTTTTCTTTCATTTTTTTTTTTTTTTTTTTTGCTTCTGGCAACGAAGTTGGAAGGGGTGCAACAATAATTATTCAAGAAGCCTATGTTGACAGTTTTGGTTGACGGTTTCTAATAGACGGAGAGGGGTAAATTGACCTTTCATCGGCACATCAAATGTTACTAAGAGAATCAAAGAAGCCACCTCCACCCCCGGATCTTTCTCAGCTAATTCTGTTTTCAAATCACCTGTGCATATAAAAAAAATTTTAAATGAAAAAGATTTTGTGTTCTGTACACTTATTCACTCATGTCTGTCTATGTCTGTTCACACAATATCTCTAAAAATTCTCAATAAATTTCAATGACATTTTGTGGAAGACAAGGCAAAAAAAAAGGGGGGGGTGAAAGTTGCCATGTCATCAGTTCAAGTAGAAAATCTAGTTTTACAAAACGAGGGTCAGTCAACATAGAAGCAGGTGAAACATCAGTCGATGCACCAAGGCAAAGGAGACAAGGTGCGGCTAGAGGTAGGCACATGGCACTATTTGAAAACAACTCCCAAGACCCTAAAAGCTTTGAAAATAGTAGTTCCCCTACTATGTCTGACAAATTTCACTAAATGTTGAAGGGGGACACTCAGGGATCTGAACACCCATGGACCTCCAAACCTTTAGCTACGCCCTGGCTAAACATAAAGGTTGGAGTTATGTAATGAAAAATAATTGATAAAGCTACAAAGTTACAGCTGATAATTTTGAGAAGCACCATTACCATTCAAAGAATTCTTCAATTGATCACCCCCAACACGGCATACTACCAAAATAGTGGTCATGTGGCGGTTTCTACTGAGTGATTAACCAGACCTGCTGTCTATAATATCAAGAAGAGTAATTGGCATTCAAAGAGTTTTTCAGACAATTTAACTGGTTCTTTTTTGTTGTTGTTGTTCACACATTTTGGATGATCCATTCTACAGCCTTCTTCAGATATCCATATCTAAATAGGAGGGGGGGGGCTCTTTTTTCAGGTAGAGTCAAATAAAAATGATATGAAACAAAACTTTTCTTTTCTTTTATGCTTGTAACATCAGATGCAGATTATTTTGACTCAATTCTTTGTTAGGCCAGAATTTCCATTCCTTATTCCTGTTGAGCATAGAGTTGAATTCCACACTGGTCCGACTTATGAATTTAGCTGACATGATGTATGCTGCTTCTTTGAATTTTCTCACTCTCCAATAGTGTTCCCAGTCTGTTATCTGGACTTCTTCCCGAAAAGGGTAGACTTGCTGTTCTATTTTCAATCAAATGAATTTTTTACAACTGTTACTTGACACAAGCCAGGAAATGAAGAGTTCCCCCTTTTCACGCAGATAGTACACGCGAGGAAGGCCAGAGAATGGATCAGCCAAAATGTTGTGTGAAAAGCAAAAATAACAAGTAGAACGAGTTAGATTGTCCTAAAGGCTACAAGGTAATTAACATAGGTTGACTGGCAATCATTTCCTTGTCTCAAGATTGTGCTACCATGTCAGCTTGGGTCACTCAAGTGATAAAAATGCAGCTTTTACAGGCTGAAAGTGCTCATTCCCCATCTTCAGTTTGGTAGGCAATGGTTCAATCCAAAACTCTTCACTAAACACAAGAACAAGGACATAAGAACCTCTTCCCAAGACTAAAGGGTTGTAGCCAAATCATGTTGGATACAACAGTTCTTGTGAAATCACCAAAATCAAGCAACACCAAGCCAGGTCAGTACCTAGATGGGTGACCATTGGGAATACTATGTACTGTAAAGCAATGTAAAGCTTTGATAGGCTTGACAAGCCAGAAGTGGGTCTCACTAACAATTGCCTGCGTGTAGCTAACCCGATGACATCCTCTATGAGGGTATAAGCAGAGACCAGACAGGTGTCCGAGAAGCAGATTTGCTCGAACAGAAGAAAAAAGGAAGAGAAATTACAAGATAATGGATATACTGCACTGTATCATTGATACCATTACAACTTACATTGGCATAAAGATCAGTGATCGGGGGTGTGGGTGGGGTGCAAAAAAAAATTTTTTTGTCTTTCATCAAATAAATACTGAAAATTATGTAAAAATTCACGATTTGATTTGATTTGATGAGTGAGTGTGAATAGATAGATAGAAATCAGATCATTATTATCTGTGTGAATGCAAATCCATACCCCATATTTTTTTTTTGCAATTCTCAAAAACCAACTTACCAAAAACATGCCTGGGGCTCCCATTAGTACTGAGTTATGCTGTCAAACATATATATTAGGTGAATTATAGCAGGATTCCCCAAGAGCAGTGAAGGGTTTACACATGGGTTGAGCGGGGTGTAGGCATGGCCCTCATAATCTAAATGGCCTCACCCTTCCACCCCCACCCCCAAAAAATTCCTAAATAAAGAGATTTTATTTCCTTTGTTACAATAAAAATGAGGAGTTAAAGTTTTTTTGTTTATTACAACAAAACTTGGAAAAAAAAAAAAAAATTAACAAATGGTATTGAACAATTTTCACAGTAAGCACCAGAAGGAATACATTTTTGAATACAGATAATTAAAAATAACACTCGTTACGCGATTATTCTTTAGAAAAGGTTTTCTAACCCCCACTAGTCATGGAAGGATCCCGAACCCTAGTTTGTTCATACCCAAGGCTTCCAGTTGTTTTAATCTGGTACTGCCTAAGAGCCTTGTTTGGACAAGAATAATTACTAACTCAGCAAAATTTAGAGAATGTCTCCATTTTTAGAATTATACATGCAATTCTGAACATTTAAAAATATCTCCCTTCCCACTCAGAAACGTCTGGGAAGAACAAGGCAACTCGTATATAAACAAGTCCGTTTGTGTTTCAAAAGAATGAATGTTGTGGTTTGGATTTCTAGTATTTTAATATCTACAGTTTATATACTGCCGTTTGGAAAAAAGAAAATTAATAAATTCAACATGTTTTGGTTGGGATAAAAAAGTGTTTTTTTCACAAACATGTAATGACATAAATTTCATTGACAAGACATGTATTGTCAGTTAAGATTTCTTGATATCATTTATTCAATTTAAAGTATTAAAATACAGCTTTCATAGACAACTATTTTATCAAAATATTACAAAGTCTACGTAATTAAATACGACTTATTGTCAATGCTTATTTTATAACTATAGTCAAATACAATGGTTCTCATCAACACTTACTTTGAAATATTTTATAAGAATATTTCTATGAATTAAAAGAAGATTCATGCTTTTCCCACGGGTATTAGTTCAAAATGAACAAACCATCTCAGCTGGGGTTTAAATTGAGTTTGCAGATTCCATTTTCTTGCTAACTGTTAAGCTACTTGCACCTCCTTGATGAAAATCCCATTTACATAAAAAGTCTAACTGGTTCAATACAACTTGTGTTAGAAGGGAGTTTTTAATGGTTCTTCCTTTTGAACTTGGTTCATCATTCTAATAGTCAGGGAGGGGTGCATGCAGAGGAAGCCCCTCACAAACAGAAATGGTTGGGATGAAGAGTAACCCTTCTGTGACTATCAACATCAGCTAACAGGTTCCAGATCAGTATCTGTGAAAAAAACTCAGATTTTCCAAGAGACTAGTACCAAAAAGTTGAAATGCAACAGAAAACACCGCGAGTTGATTACACATTTTTGCAAGTGAGCAACAAACCATCACCACCTTTTATAAATTCAAGACTTGATAACAAACTGGATTGATATTAAAGTATATCATTAGTACTTACACAGTGAAAAAAAATAATTTTTAAATGAAACTTTCATTCACTGTTCAGATGGTACATTTATTACTTTTCTTCAAGTTACAGACAAAAAACTGTCTAGTTTATTTTGAGTCATCCTGTACATATGAACTGGAAGCTTTGTTACATCATAGTTAGTTTACTCCAAAATCAAGACAATGAGATTTTTACCAGGGAATCAAAAAAGATTCAAGCATTTTATTCTGAATACAAAAGTTTAAATAGGATTAAGTAATCCACAGGAACATTTTTTTTTTTTTTTTTTCAAACTTTTTCCCTAACATACATTGTGACAAGAAATCAATGTATTCAGCAGTCCCAAATCATGGCACCCTAAGTGTCTATTGATTTTTTCAGTGTCCAAGTCAGAAAATATTTAACAATTGCAAATATGTTCATGTACTTCTGTGTTTGGTTTGTGTGATATCATCATCTTCATAATGCTTATCAACATTTGATGAACACTTTTCCATTTGTACAAGGACAAGGACTACAACTTCAAAATACTAAATTTGAATAAACTTTAATTCTTATTAACTTAGTAGTATTATTAAATTTTCAAATATCTCATGGCTCACCGATTTTGGAATCTATGCATTAGCTCATAATTCTATCATTTCAAAACTTTGGAAAGAAATCGTGGGTCATTTTATACTCGTTCTGTCAAATCATGGCTAGCATTTTTTTTTCTGTCTATGAGCAAACAAAGCTCAAATTTTTACGGATTTAATTTTCAAACATTCAGTTAACATTCACCTATATGGACTCAAAGAGACAAGTCACTTCAGATACCTCACTAATGGTTTGACAATGATCCTTATTGAATGCGCAGAAAACTTTTCCAAGATTTTCTTTATTTCGGCTTATTGAAAGTCAGCCTGATCATGGTTGGCACATAAGTGACATTTCACATCCTGCAAAATGCAAATACTACTCCAACACTTGCACTTTACCCTAAAGTTATTCAAGAAGTAAATGTTGGAATTTTCAGCCCTCTAGCTCAATTGGTGCGGCCCGTATACGTGACACATACATAGCCATTTTATGCTTCAATTGCAGAAATATATATGCAAGAATGATGATGATGATTATCTTAGTTATGAACTCTTAGAATTTACACAAGCTAGTTGAACTTAATAGGCATGAAATATAAACCAGTGCTTCTCAAACCATTTCAATGTCATTCACCCCAAAGTCTTACTTAGCTTTTCAAAGCATCACTAGAGTTTCAATTGCTATGGTGCCCCCCCCCCCAAAAAAAACTTGACTCATATATATTTCTTTTTTTTTTGTTTCCAGCCAGTGAACATGCTTAAAGACACCAGAGAAAAAAAAAGTTATAAGTCAATCCAGAACCACACCATCTGAAAGACTGGCTCAGAAACGTGCAACTAAGTCCAATTTGTACAATACATTCAAATTCCAGATTTTGGGGGTAGGATGGGGGGTACCTCTTGTAAGCTAATCTTGTCAGAATCTGTGAGAAGCAACTTCACCATAAATATGACCCTGTGCCAAACTTAGTTTGGACCAAGTAAAGCAAAACAAAGCCATCTATCAGGATACATAAGCCCCCTTTTCATGATGTGGCTGTTGGGGTCCAAGAAAGACAACCGCTTCACAATTGAACCAATAATCAGAAGTTATGTATGTTCATTATTGAACTTACTTGGCAAAGGTGTTTTTTCCATCACTAAATGAAAGAAATTATGTTTAAAAACACCAAGTAATCATGTTAATTGATTGCAAACTGGAGAAATTTTATATTTTAGTCAGTCTTTTGATGAAATTCTGTCTATATTTGCAGTTTTCTGGATGAGTGGCCGATAATAAAGGCGAAAATGTAGAGGTCCATTACCCCTCGATCTTATACCATGAACTAAATCATAGCGAACTAAGCTATATTGAAGGACTCTTGCAGTCATCCTAAAGTTGGTATAAATCAAAAGAAATATTAAAATAAACTACTCTCAACTAACATTCCAAGGGAAATTATGAATCATCACTACCTATATATGGTGTGTTAGGGGTAATCAATAAAAAAAAGTATGAAAAATGAATAACTTATTTCACACACCTTTTCTCTGGATTTGATCACTAAAATGGTCTAAATTGAAAAAAAAAAAAAAAAAAAAAAAAAATCAAGTGGACACAAACTAGTGACGAGCTTAACAAAAAACTTTCATTGCAGATTGAACCCCCAAATAAAAACCTATTTTGGAGGGGAATTTTTTAAAAATTTGAAAACTTTCCCCACTCATTGAGAGGATTGAGTGTGCAAAATTTCAAGTTTCTACTTCTAGTGATTACATTGGTTTTTTTGTGGGTAGCGTTGATTATTAGAAGCCATTAAGTTTCTAAGTTGGTTTGGCTGGCTATGTATGTATGATGCTTACAGGCTGTACCAATGAAGCTAGAGGGCCGAAAATTTAGACATTTACTCATTATGTTTTTGAAAATCCCTCCCCCAAATAGCAAACTGAACCCCCCACAAGAAACCTATGCAAATTTATGCTGAATTTGTCCCTCAGTTTATGTCCTGCATCATTTATGCTTGTTTTTTTTGGTTGAAAATTTGGTCTTCTCCAGAGATCACTGCCCAACAAAAGTTGAAAGGAACCTTAATTGATCATCCCTTTTTCTAATTTTTTAGCTGATCACCCCAAATATACAGCGAAAATATATTGGCCACAGGGCAGTTTTTATTGAGTGACTAACCAGACCCATTATCTGAACAATTGGCCATTAAAAGCAGCGAAGAGTTCTATCCCCTTCCATATGTACACACGTTTGTGTGTTCCAGCACTCCTGGTCATATCATTTTATCTACAGACTTGAAAATTGGCATAAAAACTTCACTAGACCACTTCTAGAAAATTCTTTTTCCTTTTTTTGAAAAAAACCTTTGACCTTTTTTAGTCCTTATTTTTCATTAATAATCATTTCCAATTAATTCTTTTTTATTAGATGAAGTATTGTAAATTATAGTTAATTTTTTATCAACATTCACCTCCATCTCAACATTGAGATGACGGTAAATAGGAATCAAAAAAAATTAATGAATAACCCAACTTCTAAACACAAGCATAAGGTCTGTCCAAAAGAGTATCCAGCAATTTTCAATATCCTGAGAACCTGATGTGCAGCCTTGATATAACCTGACAACCAATCAACAGGAACCTTACTGAAAATTTGTGAACAGACACTCTCCAGTGGAGTTACTAAGTCAGCAGTGAAACCCCATCGAGTAAGTTTGTGTACCGTGTAACCGTCTCATTCACAATGACTGAGTAAGTAATTCTTCGTCTCGTGGATGGTTTTTCAAGGCAAAACATTGCAACTCCCAGGTCTGTCAGCCCCATTTCATCTAGAGACTAGATTTGGCTCCCAGAAGCTAACTTTTACCCAAAAGAGATCTCAGACTCTGAATAAGATTAAGGAGAATGTGACAAGGCAGCTAATAGCGATCCCAAAAGAGGACTTTGCAGAAAGTTTTAAAAAGTGGGAAGAAAGATGAGATAAGTGAGGGAGGTCCAGAGGAGAGTACTCTAAAGTGGACTAAGGCACCATTGCCCTAGGTAGGCCATTTTTCTTCAATATTAAAAGTCTGGGTACTTTCTGGACAGACCTTGTATTAGAAGAGCGTAGATGATCATGGAGAGAAATTCTGATATCTGAAAGTTAGTGCGTGGGGTTGGGAACAACAACGTACGACACAAAACTCATGTCAGAACAAGCAAGTTTAAGTTTCAATGTATTTTTCTCCCTTCACTCATAAAGGCTTTCACATGATAGCAAATTCTCAATGACGAAGGGGGGGGGGTACCAAATAAGGCAAAGACAAAATATTTGTTGACAAATCCTTGAACGTTTCACAAGAATGTTGAAAGTTTTTTTTGTTTTTGTTTTTTTAACTTGTTGGTTTTGGTTTGCACTTGCTCTCATCAATTGGGGGTAGGGATTGTGGCTCCTTTGATAGAGACTGCTAACTGCTATTCCTAAAAAGACATCATTCCCCACCCACAAAAAAAACTGACTCGAAATGCGAAAATGTAATAGTTCTAAAACGCAAATAATTGCAAGCGAGTCAGTCCATTTAAGTAGGTTTCTAGGATGAAAGGCAGCATTATATTGCTTCATGAAATCTACTTTATCAAATGTCAATTTTCGCTATTTATAAAAATTGAAAAAATAAAATAGCAATTGTAAATATTTTCATGCATATATTGCAAAAACATACGCATAAGAATATTCTTTATTTGAATCTATTTAGTAAAAGAATTTTATTACAATTGTCATATACATATGGATACGAAATGTATACAAGACGTATTATTTTCTCCATCCATTTGACAGTTAGTGGTGAGTGATCAAAAGAAATTTTGCTATTGAATTATTGCCTGGACCCCTTGAATTCTACTTAATGTGGAGAGGGGAAACCCTTCAAAGATTTATATCAGTGCTTCTTAGATTTGTGAGCTATTGGTGAAGGGAGGATGACAATTTTCTAATATTTATATTTTCCTATACACCAAAAGTTGAGTTTTGGTGGTAAACATATCCCTCAAAATAATGTTTTTGTGTGACTAGAGTTTACAGCCGACTTGGTGACAGATGAGCTTGAAAAATGCCATCCATTTACAAATGAAAACCATGAACTTTTTTGCTTGACATCAGCAGCAGCTGTGGTAGTTGA
Source organism: Thysanoteuthis rhombus (assembly GCA_963457665.1). Classification (NCBI taxonomy): domain Eukaryota; kingdom Metazoa; phylum Mollusca; class Cephalopoda; order Oegopsida; family Thysanoteuthidae; genus Thysanoteuthis; species Thysanoteuthis major. The sequence goes on along the minus strand of OY735238.1, from coordinate 27,523,894 downwards.
CGATTTAAATTATTTCATAAACAAATAAAAAGTTTAGATTGAAATAAAAGTTTTACTTTACTCAGACCAATAAATTTCTAAGAATCTAATTCTAAGACTGGTTTATTCACTTTATTTATGTAATCTAGGTAATTATCAAAATAATTATTTAAAAAAAATTTTTTTTTTTTTTCGTTACTAAGTTTTCCTGACATTTTTCCAAGGGGTCAATTCATATTGTAAATTTACACTAAATTGATACCTCAGTTTGTATCCAACAACATTCATGTTTGTTTTTAAAAAAATTTGGATTTTTTGTGATCAATATCCAACGAAAGGCACGAGAAGTAACTTAATCATTGATCACACCTTATACAAATCCTCCCAATTGATCACCCCAACAAGGTATCCTGTCAAAAGACGTTCATCACGTACCTGTTTCTATCGAATGACCAACCAGACCTTATTTCTATTTTTATTCAAGTACAAATTCAACTTAGAGATGAATCATTAACTTCCAAACTTTCGTTCAGAGAATCTAATCTTTTCTTAACACAATGTTTCGGCTGATCTATTCTACAGACCTCATCAGGCATATAATCAAAAGAGAAAAAAAAGGAGGGGGCAACCTCTTTTCTCCACAGGGAGAAATTGGTCAAACCTTTTGTTTTTTTTTTATTTCATGGAAAAGAAATGTTTGCATCTTTTCTCGGATTATACATCTGACAAGACCTGAAGAATGGATCATCCAAAACGTAATGACAACATTAGAAAAGATATGATCATCAGAACAAAAAATGTTCAGGAATCTAAAACCTTGAATAAAATAAACACCAAAAAGTTCATTTGCTTTTTGCTCATGGAATAAAATGAATTCTGTGTAAAATGATATACACAAGGAGAATAAGACAAAAGTGATTGAAAAGCTAAAAATACTCACCATCAGTCAATTGAATGACCATAGAATCAAAATTCAAAATTTCAAGTCATTTAAAGAAAAAAAAAAAAATTCCAGCTAAAAACGGTCAAAATAAATTCTATTTATGACATGACATATTTTTCTACAAGAAACTGATTTAGCATAAAAAGAATCATCTAGAAATATCTAGATTTTGGAGAATCTAAACATCAATAAGCTCTTCACAATAAGACTTCAAAAAGATCAAAAAGCTTCTTTTCAAAAAGATTTTTTTTTTTTTTTTAAAAGAAAACATTTTTAGAAGGGTTCTAGTAGAGTACCTGTGCCAACTTTCAAGTCTGTAGACAAGTCAGTATAGTCAGGAGTGCTGGAACACACAACCAAATATATGAATATTTATAAAAAAAGGATAGAACCTCTCTCCTTTGCCATCTTAAATGGCTGTGTTTGTTCAATATTGGTAGTGGATGAATGATATGTGATAAAGACTTGGAAGAAAAAAGAATTGAATTTTGTTTTTTAGTGATACTACAAAAGGCAAAAGAAGACATTAATTGATCACTCGTTTTTCCAATGTTTTTTTCAAAATTTCCAATTTATTTCAAAATATCAGGATTTTTTTTAATCATCTTGAAGTGATCTGCTGCTCATCACTCCACAGAACTATTAGATTATGCAGATGTAAGTTCAGTAGGAGAGTCATAAACCAAATGGACAGGTTAGGAAATCGTGGTGATTCATGATTTCTCTTAGAAATCTAATCCCTTTCTATGTTCAACCATTTTTCTTGGTTTGACTTTCAATAATCATTTCATTTCGTAATGATTTTACTATAGAGAAAAAAAAAAATCAGAGCTTTTTGGCAAAGATTTGTTTATGTCAAATATATTACGGTACTTGTAATGCAGTCCCCCACAAAAAAAAAAGAGAAAAAAAAACTATAATCCTTCCCCCCTGCCCCTGACAGAGCTAGTAGTATTCCATCATTTGATGACTGAACATTAATTACTTAACTAACTTGATACAACAGAAATGTTGGAGTATTAGACAAAAAATAAAGCAGTCCTATTAGCTCTGTGTTCACTTGGATAGTGTAATGGTTAGCATGTCTGCCTCACATGGTGAAGGTCCTTGGTTCGATTCTGGTATGAGCAAAGAGTGTGAAAAACTGTTCATTAGGACAAATTCCCCTGTGCACTCAGCAGCTAATTAAACTGTATGATTAGGGTCAAAGTATATCTTCATTGGACCTGAATCAAACCAAAGTGCTGGTAATGAAAAAATTGTATGAATAAATTCCTGGCCTCAACCAGACTTGAAACTTGCAGAGATCACCAAGTTGATGCATGCAATGGAAACCAGGTTTAATTATCGGCCTCCATTCGCCTTTGGTAATTGTCCCTCAAGAGTTAGAACACTTTACTTTACTAGATCTGTAGCAAGGTCACACTATTTGTATTGAAATATCTTGCTGACAATCTGATTTTATCAAGTTAGGGTCAAGTAATTTAGGACAAGAAATCAGTTTTGATTGTCAAGGAATGAAAACATTTCCATGAAGTATTCAGGGATCCTTGAGTATTCTTACAATAGAGTCAGTGTTTTAGAAGTGTATACTTTTTGAATGGAGAAAGTTCATATGAGAATAATCTCAGGTAGGAATGAAAAATGTGTATCAATACATGAATTAGGAGAGTCAAAAAATTACATCTTCTCAACGGGAATATTTTGGCAAAGAGCAGAGAGGGTCTCACTCCTTTTTTTTTTTTCTCCCCTTTTCCAAACACTACTGTTTATCAGAAACAGAAAAGATTTGCCAAACAAATGCCTGTTGGGCCAGGCTTACCCACAAAGTAATTATCCTCACCTACAGACATCGTGTGTGGGCCAAGTGTGCACGCTCTTGTTAAGATGAAGCCCTATTGCCAAAGTCAAATGAACTTGAGACATTCTCAGGATTCCATTGCACTCTGCCATGTTTCAAGTTAAAGAGAGTCAAGCATCTTGGTGCATTTTAGAAACCAATCAAAACTGTCAACACAAGTTTCAGGTTTTTAAACGAGGCTGGCTGTGTATATGTCACATATACTGTCAGCACCGATGGAGCAAGAGGAATGAAAATTTAAACATTTACTCCTTGATCAACTTTGACAAAGTAGAAATATAGGTACAAGTTATCCGGGGAAGAAAAAAATTTTGGATCCCCTTTTAGTTTGTGTCCACCAGCATTCATGCTCGTTTTTTTAAATTTTGGATTTTTTGGTGATCGCTGCCCAACAAAAAGGTATGAGAAGTAACTTATTGATCATACCTTTCACCAATTTTTAATTGATCATCTCAACAATGTATGCTGTCAAAAGATATTTGCCACATAACTGTTTCTATAACCCATTGTTTTTTGGGGTTTGTTTTTTTTATTGTTTTTTTTTTTTATTTGAGCACAAGTACAAATTCAACTTTGAGAAGAATCATTAACATTCAAACTTTGGTTCAGAGGATCGAATCTTAAAACAAGGTTTCGGCAGATCTATTCTTCAGCTCTCATCAGGTATATAATCCAAGAAGAGAGGTAAACCTTCCTTCTCCACAGGAAAAGAAATTGTGCAAACCTTATTTCTTCACATGGATTATACATGTGACGATTCTGAAAAATGGATTGCCCAAAACATTGTGTTGACAAAATCAAAAAGGTTAGAAAAGATTTGATTATCAGAATAAAAGTTTTTATAGTATTATTTCCTGGTTATGAAAGTAAAGATTTTGAAATTCTTGCATGAATTTCGGGATGTTAGAAAACAAGTCTTCAGGCATAAAACTATCAGCAACATTAGTTGGATGATCCTGACTTAGGGAAGGACCAGTACGTCAAAAAAAATTAATAAACTTCTCCCCCCAATAGTATGGGGGAGGTGAGTCAATTTACAATGTGTGTTAATGCAAAATTGGTCTCTTAGTTTGATCATAGTAGCATTCACTTGTTTAGTTTTGTTTTCTTAAATTCAGACTTTTAACGATCACAGCACAAAAATTGTGAGGAGTAACTTATTCATCGTTCACCCCCATTTCTAATTTTCACAATTGATCACCCCCAACACAGTATGTTAAAAGACGTTGGTCAAGTGTCGGTTTCTATTGAGTGAGAGCAGTGAGAAAAATGAATATTTATTAAGGAATAAAAATTTTATTACAATAATCCGAGAAAAGAAAATAGTTCTACATTTCTTTTGCCAATGGTTTTTCTTAGTTTCATCACAACAAAACTATTCAACCGTCAGATATTCCTGAAAAATGCTTATTTTTTGAAAATTCACTTTATTAGTGATCACTGCCCAACAAAAAGCGAGAAAAGTAACTTATCAATAGATATCCTTTTATATAATTTCCAATCACCCCTAACAAAGCATGCTGCCAAAAGATGTTGGTAACACCACGATTTCTATTGTGCAACTAATCAGATCTTTTATTCTGTTTAATTCATTTTCTTCGTTTGGAAAGTCTCAGACACATGACAGGTGCCCCACCCCCTTGCGACTGCCCATGTTGCTGGTACCTATGATCAGCCCTAAATAAATATAAGAACTTGGCGTTTCCAATGACATTTATCAAATTCTTCATCTGGACACCACAAAGAAAGCAGGGACGATTTTATTTACATTTAGAAATACTTCTGCAACCAAAACTAAATGTTTAGACTATGAGCTGAGCTTACCCAACAATAGCACTCGTTTTTATATTAAATGTGTTCAAAAGTTCCCAGTACTCCTTTTTAGAAACTGGAGACACATTTAAAGATTGGCTTTTTGCGAGAAAAATCTTTGCCATTAGGAACAGGGTTACCAAATTTTGCTAGAGGAGGAGATAATCCAAGACTTGGTCATCAGAATAGAGTGAAATTTGGAAATCAAGTAAGTCCAGAAGCTAGTATTGAACCTCTACCTCCAGACTTGCTTGATTTCCAAATTGAGCTCTATTCTGATGCTTGTTGTGGTCAAGTTTCCAAGATAAAGCTCGGATGATCTCCCCTTTTGACCGAATCTGGCAACCCCACTCTGATCAGGAATTTGCAACAACAATCTCAACTTTGACCAACAAAACCCATTTCCTTCGGTTGCTACTTCTGGTTCAAAATACATCAAATAATTAGCTCCAAGGATAAAAAAACAAAAGGTTGAAACGTTATGGAAGCCATCGGGTTAGTGAGGTTCATTATCTCCAATTCAGCTAAGAAGTGGGGTGGCTACTGCTAACTACATTTCATGATTTCCTCAGGGCAGACAACTTGGAATAGCTTCTACGCTATTTTTTCAGTCTATTTGGGGGTTTTTTGGGGTTTTTTTCACTTATGCTTATAAATGGGATGATCTCATTGGTTCTTTCACCGATCATGACAAAAATTACACATAAGAATAACTTGAGATGAGTTGGGATTCATTCCAATATATAATATATATATATATATATATAATTAGGGTACTTGAATTAATAAAAAATAAATTGCCTAATAAAATAAGCTTTAGGTTCCTTCATGCCGATCCAATGAAATAACTCTGTCATTTTGGATGAATATATTCTAGTTACATAAATTAACAGATTTTTTATTGTTGGTATTTCCAGCTAGTTAAAAATTGAAAAGAAAAGGTTTAACAATCTATCAAGCTCCATTTATTTTTAGAAAAATACCAAGCGGCCTGCATCCTTTTAAATAAGGGGGTCTGCGCAGGAGTGTACCCAAGATCTCTCAGGATGTTGTAATAGCCTAATCTAAACCAAGTCAACATCAGAGCCAAGAGGAAAAATGATGCTGATCTAAGTTTGACCCAATAATTCAACGCGGGAACCTACAAGAAAACTCAAAACTAGTAGAGGAAAAAGCCCCAACAGTAGGACGTCAGTCCAATTTTCATGAAAAGATCCACAAAACACACATCACCTACATGTAAATATGAAATGAATCACACACCTAATTCGTTATTATTTAGCAGGTCATAGCTTTTCATAAAAGCTAGATTATTCCACATTTGCACATATGGAGAGAGAAAGAAAGATAGAGAAAAGAGTGAAAGGAATTCGGGTTTAAAGAAATATAGTTTACTGAGGCAGAAAAAAAAAACGAAGTGTAGTTGGGAGAGCCGTAAAGGTGAAAGACTGCATCCTCTCTAGTAGAAGGTGTAGGGAGAAGGGGGAAATTTAGAAGTACTTACAAGAAAAATGAGAGGAGAGGAAAGTCTTTTCTGTGGGGAGCGCAAAAGGGACAACAAACCCCCATCCTGACACAGGTAAATGGTCAGCAGCAGCAGGAGCACTACATTAACCCCTAAAAACCAGACCAAAGGGACCTTTTTATGACAATTATCGGCTTAGGTAGGGAGAAAAGAAAGGCAGGCTGTTTATAGCCAGTAAGTAACAACAGGTGATTAATATTCGTAAAAATAAGTATGTCACTTGCTTATTCTCTGGAACAGGTGGGAATTTTTAGAACAGCAGGACAACAACTTACCCTTGCCCCCATTTCATCCCATGTCTGGCACAAGGCCACGCCCGAATTATGAGCACACTCCCAAATAAAGATCATAACGGTCAAGAAAGGATTCTTAAAATTGTCTTTAAAAGTTTGAATTTCTGTTTAAAAATAGTCTCATGGAATTTCGAAATGTGTTGAAATAATGCCATGCTGGTCTGAATTTAGTCAGACAGAGGGTTTTCAAATATTGTATGTGTCAGACTATTTCCCTCAATAATGTTCTTTTTTAAACTACGTTTTGGTTGAGTACTCTCCGGCCTTCTTCGGGGGTCTTTATTCTGGTACTAGTTTCCACATTCCAGAACATTTTAACAATGAATGCCCGAAAAAAGAAAAAAAAAAAAAAAAAGGAAACCGGCGTGGGGGAGGGGACACGTCCAAAAAGATAAAGATCGAGCGGGGTGGTGGCAGTCAAAGAAAAGGGCCAGGAGAAGCAGTAACACGATCAAGGAAAAGGGCCGGGGGCAACACGACCGAAACGCCGTGGGAAAATGAGCAACAGAGTCCAAAAACACCACACATAATGATATACTAAGCTTAATTTGGCACAAGGCCACAAATATGGGGTACCCAGTGAAATCGAAATATTTTCTGTTTGAAAATTGGACATTTGCCCTGTATTCCATCTGTTTTGCCATGAGAAAAAAAATCTCCACTCGACTAGGAGTTTGATAGAAGCTACATCTTCTGTAAAAATGAACAGCAACTGTACTGTTTCAAATCGCTTCTCTCAAGAAACAATGAATTCGAGTGAGCATCTAACTGGCTCTCAACTCATGTACTCCAAACTGGTGGGCCTTTACCGTAGGGTTAGCATTTTCTCATACCGTACATTCATTTCCCAGTCAAAATGTAGTAGACAGTTCATTGAAAAAAAAACTTTCGTAAACAAGAAAAAAGGTTACGATTAACGGCTCAGAGTAATTGACTTGAGTTTAAACTCCTACAGGGACAATTTGTGTTCACTTCACACTAATGCCATCAGGGAAGGCATGAATCCATATCTTCACCCCAGCCATAGGCAAAATAATGCAGGGTGAAGTGAAGCCACTCCGGGCACTTGTCGCCTGAATCCATTCCACTAATCAAACGGCCCATATAAGCAGTAATGTTATATGTGGAACATCAACAGAAACAGCTGAAGGTGTAGCCGGAGGAAAAGCACTGGTTATTTTCCACGTAAACCGAAAAGGCGTCAAGCGAAGAAGCAAGTAACGTAGTAGGAAATGTTTCAGTGTTCCCAGACTCAAAAATGGGAATAATGGAATGTTAGGCGGAGTCGTAGGAGGTACAGAGAACCTCGGAACTAATTATAGTAGAGAAAGCGAGCACTGCCTCTAAGGGCTCCCCGCAAAACAGTGACTGAACGGTATTCTCGCTTTTCGCCTTTAACCATGAACACGGAAAGATGGCATAAAGCGAATTTTTGAGAAACAGGGGATACTTGTAAGTACGCATGTGAAGAGTCTCTATTAACTCGATATGAAGACAGCAAATAAGTCATGCTTAGAGCGAAAATTTGATAAAATGTTACATCGTGGAAGAAACGTACTACAAAATACACGTACCAAAAAAAAAAAAAAAAAAAAACAAACGTTCACGTTCAGTAAATGAAAAAAAGGGTTTAAACGTTGAAACGATAATTTTGAAAATTTGGATGTGTTTAAAAGTTTTTTTCATTTGTAACTTCCAAACAAAACCAGATTAATATTTGGTTTATATTAAAATAAAAAATGTAGATTGGTTCAACCCGAACTCCTGCGTAAGGAATCAAGATAAAGTTTCACATTTTTTAGCATTTGTTGAGATTTTGAAAAAAAAAAAATCATGCGAATCGGATCAGACTAAATTTTCTCGTTAAGATAGAAAGAAAAATTCAATTCTCAGAAAGCAAAAAAAAAAATGAATCAGCATTAGTATTATTTTATACCAGTATAATTTCCTCTAAATTTGTAATATTGAAATATTCAATTTATTAACAAAATTGAACAAAGAAGTAACTACAAACTTTCCAAATAGAACGATATTCCACTAGCTCTAGCATTTTTACTTTCCGAATCCATTCATGTTAAATTTTGTCAACACACCCGGAAGAGATTCTGAATATAATTTTGATTGATTGTATTTCTCCATGAATTAATCTTGATAGCAATGTAAATACTTTTATTAATCTCTATTTCACTAAGGGTGGGGTGGGGGATATTGACTTTGAAGAAGTATTTCAATAAGTCTAACAAAACACTACTTTTCATACCGAAAATTTAATTGTAATCTTTAGATTTTTAAAATATAGCTACGTTTCGCATGATATAAATTATTACGTACAACTGTTTACAGTGTAAAAAAAACTTTCAAACACGAAAATATTCAGTTCTAAACATTGGAAACAATTAATCTCTATATCAAAATGATCGTAGAACATTCTTCTTGCGATTGACGCGAGAATTTAAATAAATAAATAAATAATTGTGTTTTTTTTTAATGAACAAAGAGCTTTTGTTTTTTTCCGTCAAAAATACTTGGAGGTACTTAATTGCTTCAGCTGACTCAAGAACACGAGTTACAGCAAAAGAGACCGGTGAAAAGTTTGGGTTTCTTGTTTTGTAATACAGACAATGTATTCTGTAGTCAACGGTTCAAAAATTATGTAACATATCAGAAATGCCGATTAAGACTTTCAGGGACCAAAAATTTGTATATATGAAAAAAAAAACTAGAGAAAAAGACACTTCAGTGATAACTCAAATGCAGGTTGTGAAGGTCAAATTATTGCTGTATCAATTTATGTAAGAACTGAGTGTAAGCTGGAAAAACATTACATCATAAGATCTTGAACAGTGCGGTTTTTAACAGTACGAAAAATTTCGGAACGAATTAACAGCACTAATCAAGGTATAACTGTAATGAAAAAAAGGATTTCGTGGGTAAACACGACACGAATTGTCTTTTACCCCCATCTCCTTACAAGAAAAGGTTGGAAAAAAAATGTTACAATCTCTTGTAAAATGAATGTTTAATTTCTTTAGAGCCCCCCCCCCTTTCAAACCAGAGCGAAAAAATGCGTTGTAAATATGAATGAATCATAAGCAAATGAGTTTTCGCAACAAATGTAGAAGTTTTTTTTTCTTAGAGCAAATGAAGAAAAAAAAGGCAAAACAATGAGATTTTTGGTTAACCATAACGCGTGTTTCCGAAGTTCAATCCTCGTCAGAGGCAGTGAATTTGGAGGAATGACAAGGAACGAATTAATAGAAAAAAAAATTGAAAAGTTCGTAAAAATAAGTTCAGCTCTGAACAACAAGAAATTTGTTTTGGTGGTTTTGTAAGTTTTCAAGTCAAAACGTTCAAGTAGATACTTAACGGTACCATAATAAATGTTACATTCGCATATATGAATTGTAACAATAATGTAAAAATTATTATGGGACAAAAGTGGTACAAGTTTTTGAAATGTCAATCAGGAATAAAGTTTCAATTCGCAATTTCTTTTTTCAAAAAAATAAATGGAATCAGAAAGTATCTTTCTTCGGCGACAACTTACGTCAATTGTTGGAAAAATTGAAAAATTCAAAAGAAAAAAAAAATGAAATCTTACAGAAAACATGACCTTTTTTACCTAATAAGACGGGTCCAATTTGGTATATAAAATAATCATTACAAAATTTTTTAAAATTCATTTTCGATTTAATTACAGGGAAAAAGTAAAGATAATTTCTCATTCATTTAAAATCTGAATTCGCATGAATTTTCGTGAAAGTTGAAACATGTGGAGAATCCAACTTACACTTCAGTGTTAGAAAAAAAACATTATATATATATATATATATATATATATATATCACATACACGCACGGAGGACTGAGTTACTTTTTACTACCTCCGTCACTGTCCCATGAAGTTGCTACATTTGCATATATACATTTATATAAACGAATGTGGCAACTCTTATGGGACAGAAGTATCCGATTCGAAATAAATAAAACTAAGAAAACAGTTAATTGTAAATTGTTTGGAGTAGAATAAAAGTGTTTTACGTACCCAGCAACGTTTACTCTTGATTTTAACAAAACCTTCTCTGACAACATCCATGGTAAAAAATGTTCGCAAGTGAAAAACCCTGGCTGAGGGACTGGAGAAAAAAAAGATGTGTTGTTGTCGGGACAGCGGTTAATAATCCCTCCTAATTAATTCCTGGTGTGATTGTGAACAGTGAGATCTACAAGGCGAAAAAGCAAAGCATTTCGCATCTGGTCGGGAGGGAGAGTGGGAGAGACAAGGTGAAGGCGATCGTATATACGGAGGGGGAAGAGTGATATAAGGAGAAACATAGGGAGGGAAAGGTGGCGACACTTTTTTTTCTAGTCATACGAAGAGTAAGGTGACATCGTCTACGCAGAGAGAGGGAGAGAGAGAAACACAGAAGGAGTAACAGAGAGGAAAGGAAGAAAGTGAGAGGGAGCATCTGAGATAGTGGGAGATGGAGTGAGGGAATAGGGTGGGGAGGAATTGTTGTGACAGTCAGGCAGACGGGTGGTGGGATAGGGAGAGCGTCCCAGAGAAGAGGAACTTGGAGAAGGTAGACATATGTAGACATCAACGTATATGTGTTTGTTCGTAGGGGGAGAGGTTGAGAGTGGGTACATCAATAGAGCATGGGTACGTTTGTGTTGTGTGTGTGTGTGTGTGTTCGGGTATTTGTACTGGTGAAAGGGACGTGATGGAGAAAAGACAAAAGGGTATACTTACATACATACATACATACATACATATATACATACATACACACATACATACCTACATTACGGGTGGGTAAAAGTTCAAAAAGAGACATATAAGTAATTTATATATGCATGTATGTATTTACGTTAGCGTTTGTGTATGTGTGTGTAGCTTTGTAAGGATGAAGAGGGATTTCATTCAAAAGTAGTACACAATACACATAATAGTTCTAGACGTACAAGGCGAAACGGCGGGAAATGAGAGTAGGAAGATTGTATTGCGCCGATATCAATATTCTCAATATCCTGTTTATTTGTTTGTGGTTTTGGTGTTCATTTTCCTTTTTTTTTTTACTTATTTTTTTTTGCACCTGGATTTGGACACCACCCACTGTGACCAGCGGTGTTGTGCTAAAAATAGAAATTTGGAAACACGGGGCTGCCTACCATCCCGAGAAAAATTTTGAAATTTACCCACTTTCGGAGATAATCTTTTTCTCACAGGTGAATTGTTCAAACTAAGTAGCTACTGGGGGCCCCACGTCTACCAGAGGGCCCCCATCATGCGATAGGAGGGGGCAAATTCTCCTTAGGGCTCCACAAAAGCTTGGGCCAGCCCTGGTTCAAATAAGAAATTTTAGTAGTATAGTGAGGGAACGCCGTTCCCCTTATTCAAACAAAGTGTGAGAACACCATTCCCATGCGTTCCTATACTACTGGAGATGGGTAATTATCTCACTCATGGGACGGACACATTTATTTACGAAACCTCACTCTTGCATGAGGCTACCAAGTGTAAGGTACCTAGTGAGAATCAAAGTCACTGAACAGTAATAATAGTCTGTCACTGACAAAAGTGGACTGTGGGGGGGGGGAATTAGGTAGCGAGTGAAACTGGGTTTTCAGAACTAGATATACAATAATATCTTCATCAGTTAGTGAACATTCAAAAAACCTAGAATTTGAGAAGAATGCTGTAATGCCCGCAACCCCCCCTCCAATTTCCGTCACTGGTCTATGATAAGACAAGCTTGCTAACTATTGCTCCATGGCGTGCTTATGTGCAGGCGCCTGTGGCAGAGCTATGATTAACAAGCAATTTTGGTAAAGACTCTACAATTTAGGCCATCACGAGGGTTGCACTAAATTCACAGGATTGTTCCCACCATTTAGTCTGTTGGCCACATTAAGCTAAGCTTCATTAGGAGCTATCTATTTATTATATCTATTTATCTATCTCAGTCTGTTCACATCTATCTATCTATCTATCTATCTATCTATCTATCAGCGCTTGTTTCTATGTATCTGTTTATTCATCCATCAGCCCGTTCATTTCTATCTATCTATCTGTGCATATCAGTGTCTATCTTTCTATACTTACAAATATTCGATATAGTTGTTTCCTCTCTTATAAGCTTTAGAAATGTAATGAAAAAAAATAAATAAACAAAAAATTCTTAGTGTTAATCATTTCAATTTCAAGTTCTCTCTCTCGGTCTCTGTCTCTGTCTGTCTCTCTCTTTCTCTCTCTCTCTCTCTCTCTCTCTCTCTCTCTCTCTCTCTCTCTCAAAGATTAGGGTGGAAATAACCTGAAACTCATTACTCCACCTACCACCCATATAATTACTTATCAACTTCATGTATCAATGTATTTAGATGTGTACATACATACCAATAAAAGGAACAAACAGGACATAAAAAGTTATTGAATGAGTCATTAAAGTTTTAACACTTTTCACTGAGTATTTTGTTGATTCTAAGAAATAAGAAAAATTCATTTTAATGTTTACCTACCTGTTCAGTAAGTCTATCAATCTATCTATCTCTCTATCCATCTGTCAATCTATCTACTCAGATAGATTTGAACTGACTGAGATAGATAGATGGATAGACAGATAATTTGTTTTTTCAATTCCACATTGTTCGAGATGTGAATTATAAAGTAAGTTTGTGAAAAACCTCAAGAAGTTGAATACATCTATCAGGATCTTCGTTGAATAATACAGAAATTTAAAATAGTCCTTGCTTTTTGGTATTCAAATGTGAAAAAATCTTGGATATTGAAAAAGAATAAAGTGAACAAACATATTTGTATTGAAAAAACAGGTATTAAAAATAAAAGACAAGTCTGAACTTGGTTTGCAGATTCCATTAGATGTCAGGCCACCTGCACCTCCTCTGGAGTTTTGGATATTAATTATAATTTTTTGAAATTTGGCTAATTTTATTTACAGCTCAGTGGAATTCAAGGGTAATCATTAGAAAAAGAAGTAGAATTCATCAGTCCACTGCTGAACAAAGGGCCTTCCCTAGCTCCTTCCATATCAACAGTGGCTGTGCTAACCACTGCCATGTCTAACCTGCATATCTTTCTCATCTCATCTCTCCATCTTACAGCTGGTCTCCTCCTACTACATTTGCTATCTTTAGGGTACCAATCTGTTAACCTATCGCACCATCTGTTATCCTTATTTTTGCTTGGTGTCCAGCCCATCTCCATTTTATATCTTAATTATTTCTATAACATCTTTTACTTTGGTTTGTTCTCTGACCCATTTTGATCTTTTTTTTTATCTCTTAGGGTTATCCCTGGCATTGCTCTTTCCATCACTCTTTGTACCACTCAGAGTTTGTTCTCAAGTGATTTAGTTAGTTTTCATGTTCCATATCTGCATAGCTATTAGTATAAATTCATTAAGTAAAATTAGTTGATTATTGAGTCGGTAATTAGCAGAAGGCAAGAATAGAAAATAACAGACTGTTTACAATTTGCCGAACTTTTTCAGACTACCCTTTCAGAGCATATATTTCATCAGGCCCCTGCGCCCCATAAAGTCAGTCAAAAATGGATTGATTTTATGAAATTAAAAAAAAATTCAACTATTTATTTCATAACCAAAAATATTGTACAAAAGTATCTGCTTAATATAAAAACAGGTCAGGTCAGTGATTATTTTTTGTGTATTTTATTCGATGAGGTATTTTAAATCATTATTATTGCTTTTTTGTTACTGTTTGAACTTGTGCTTACTACTATAGCTCAGTGGTAAGAGCAGTTGCATGTTAAGTGAGCCACCCTCCTGCACAGAGGGTCATGAATTCAATTCTGACCAGGCACTTATTCTTCATTCTGATCCTCTATGTTAATTTCTTTACTCACTACTGAAGGGAAATTGGCCTGAGTTTAGTTTCAATGAAAAACAACAACCGCTAAAATGAAAGTAAATAGCAGCAAAAAATTAATGATAAGGGGTAAATGTTTAAATTTTCAGCCCCATACCTCCGTACCTGTGTGTGTGATGGATGAATAGCCAGCCAGAATCACTTAAAAACTGAAAAAAACATATGTTGACAATTTTCAACATGAATCAATCTTCAAATTCATATTTACTTCAATTCTATCGCAGATTTTAAACTTAGGAAATTACGATTTTTTATTCAAAATTTCTTTAAAAAGATATTTAAAAAATTTTTAGTGATTTTCCAAGAGGAGAAAAACTCATTATTTCACACTGGTTTACTCAGACTAGTGTCCTCATCTTGGTTGTTATAGTATGTGTCCTATACCCTGGTCAGTGGAAGAGACAGACACGTGTCATCACAAGGACGAATCAACTGGAAAGAATTAACTATTATACAGTGGTGGGCTCAGCTGATAAAAATGCTGACCTAATAAACCGCTGAAAATTTAGCAGAGGCAAAGATAATTTCCATTATATGACTCTTGCTTTGTTTTTTTTTTTTGCTCTAAAACCATCTAAGATAGACCCAGAACTGAGATGTGTTGTAGCTTATACATACAGCTCTCAAAAAAAAGTAATGCATGCTAACATTAAATGATGATCAAGTTGTACATAGATAATCTAATGAACAAATGAAATTAAATGACCTACAGTTTAAGCTCTATGTCTCAGCAAAAATATTTTAAAATTACAGCTCCTAAGGTCTCTTTTAAAAGAATTTAAAGCAAAATAAATGGACAAAGCTAAATTAGCAGATATCCTTGTTTCCGCTAAATTTTTAGTGGTTAATCAGTACAGTATTTTCTTTAGGTGTGCCTACTACAGCTGATACAAGATAATCTCTGGTATGGACAGTGGAATGAGAACAATGTACCCCTGTTGATTTTGTGGCAGGTGGAAATCATTTGCGGTTTACTTGGTCACGGAGAGAGAAAGGGTTAAATGGTTGATAGGCTGATTCTTCCTTGTGACTTATTTCGATGGGGAAGAAAAATTATACCTATGAATTGAATGAAGGTTCGATTCAAAATTCTTAGAATATTACCAACTATGACAGACACCAGAAGAATGCAGGAGAGTATAATGACCAAAACATTGATAATAACAACCAAACCAAGAACATTCCTCCGAGTAAGTCATCATTATCCTCATCAGTCCTTTAGCGTCTGTCGTTGGATATAGACCTTTCCCAGGATTCAGTAGACCTCTCTATCATGGGGGTCACAGAGCCAATACTTTCTGGACTGGTCTATTTCATTACTCCATGTTATATTTTGCCAGCCACAGTTTCGCTAATGATCTTTGGGGATCCACATGGTGTGTTGTGATGTCCATTGGTTGTCTGACATTCTTGCAATATGACCAGCCCATTGCAGTTTAAAATAACTATCCTACTAAAATTCATCAAATGACTGTCTGGATGTGACAACGTGACTCAGAAACCACACAATATATTCCCACAAATTTTCTGTGTGTACTCATTGGCCACCTAGGCATGTCTTTTAGCTAGATAGCAGTGTGGAGTCTGCACTCACCATGATAATAATGATCTTATTCCCATTTATCTATTGATGTAATACTAAATGTCTGATTCTATTTATCTATATGTGACCACTAAGTATTTCGAAAGGTTGTATTTCAGACAGAGCTATTGAATTACTGTACCCCTTACATGTAGTAAGTAGAAGATTGCAAAAATATCTTGGTGATTTGCTACTAAATAAGCATAGTGTGATCTGAACTCTGCAAAGTAATTTATGAGGTTATGCATTCATTACAGTGGTAGGCCTCACTTACCTTTGCAAAAGAGACTACTTCAGCATCATTATGAGAGACTTTAATACTCAGATAGGACAAGGTAATGAAAGCTATGTCGGTAAGTTTGGATTCATAATATGAAATAAGAGCAATGAAGATCTTGCTTTCTTTGCAACGGTGAATGGATTCAAAATCATGAACACCTTCTTCAAGAAGGAACCCAATCAAAAATGGACTTAGAGAAGCCTCAATCATGGAACCAAGAAAAAGAATGACTACATCCTTACAGATAAAAAATCTTATATCAAGTCAGTGTAGGAAGGGACCAAAGATTGACTGAATATAAAAATCAAATTAACACCAAGAAAGAACACAGGAAAATGTCCAGCAACAAACTGCAACTGTTCAGCATGCAAAAAGAGTTCACTTGATCCTTCAAACTCAAACTGAAAAACAGATATGAACTCCTCTCTGAACCAGAATGGGACATCAGTGAGCTCAGCAACAAAATAACCACCTCCCTATTTGGAGTTATCAATATGTTTAAGCCAAAGAACAAAAAAACCATCGGTAAACTCCCAGAAGAAACCAAGAATCTCATAGAAAAATGCAGAACTCTGAAATCACCCACAACAAGAGATGAGATTGATACAACAGAACCATCCAATGGAAACAAAGAAAAGACTAAGGAAGATACATGACAGCAGTTACTGAAAGAATTTTCAAAAAAGGTAGGGGCTTCAAAACTATTAAAAATCTCTCAGCATAGGAAGAAAGCAAATAACTAATGTATTGAAAGAAATGGAGATTTAACATCAGATAAGGACCAAATTCTCAAACACACAAAAGAATTCTACAAAAATCTCTATTCCTCCAAACAAGGGATGCAATATAATGAACGAGATATACAAGTCACCAGTAATCAGTTCAAAGATTTCCCCAGAAGTTACTCAGAGGGAGGTGAAACATGCCATCAAACAAATAAAAAAAGGAAAGGCCCAGGGACCAGATAACATCACCATCAATTTACACAAAAATGCAGGTAGAGTCATCACCAGGAAAGTATCCATTCAACTTATACCTCAAACAGGATAAAGTCACAGAAGATTGGAACACTTCAATCATAATGCTGTTATATGAAAAAAAGAACCCAGAAGATTTAAACAACCACAGACCAGCAAGCCTACTCAATCGTATCAACAAACATTTTACCAAAATTATCACCAACAGAATCACCAAAACACTAGATGGAAACCAACCACAGGAACAGGCTGGCTTCAGAAAAAAATATCATTACTTTAGTAAATCAACTAAAAGAGAAAGTAACGGAATATGAATTGCCATTTGCAGTAGCATTTGTTAACTTAAAGAAGGCTTTTAACTTGGGGAAATCTCCAAGATGATTGACGCTATCACACAACAAGACGTAGACCCTTTATACGTCAGAGTTTTGCAACATGTCTACCAACACAATAGTTCTTTTATAAGGCTACATAAGGTCTCTGAACCCTTTCAGCTTAGAAAAGAGGTAAGACATGGTGATACCAGTTCACTGAAATTCTTCACAGGCTGCTTTGAGATGGTTTTCCAAAACCTAGACTGGAAAAATGAAAGAATCCGAATAGACAGCAAATACATAAGTCACCTCAGATTTAATGACAACATTGTCCTTTTTGCTAAGAACCTTCATGATCTCCAAATAATGCTAGATGAACTGTAGGGAGAAAGTAATAAAGTAGGTCTTCACAATGAACTTCAGAAAAACAAATGCCATGTGCAACAAACATGTTGAGGACAAAGACACAACAATCAGAATCAAAAATACAGATCTGAAGAAAGTAGACCACTACATCTACCTAGGACACTGAATCTCCACAAAGCCCTCAAAAGAAGAAGAAATCAAGCAAAAAATAATTCTAGGTTGGCAAGTTTTTGATTGAGCAAACTTAATCTTCATGAACAAGAAAATCTCATTAGTCCTAAAAAGAAATACCGATGCATCCTCCTGATAGTCTCCTACGGGACTGAAACATAGAACGTAACAAAAAGATTGACATACAAACAGCAAACCATATTACATGGACATGAAAGAATCATACTTAACATCACATGGAGAGACTATGAAACGGCACAGTATATTAAAGAAAAAACGGGAATAAGAGATATGGAATCCATTTGAAAACTCAAATGGCAAAGGGCTGGTCATGTAGCAAATCAGACGGCCATAGGACATCATGACTCACAAAATGGATTCCCAGAGATCATATGCAAAACTGTGGCCAGCAAAATACAAGATGGTTCAGAAAATGCTGGCTTCTGGAAGCCCACAATAGAGAGATCTGGCAAAACTTGGAGTAGGTTAATGTCCAACAATGGATGCTTAAAGACTGATAATGATAAATCATACTGTGGGGAAGTCAAAACCGTGCATTTTACCCAGCAGCATTGAATTAACGTACTCTGAAAATAAAATTTTGACTTTTTACTGAGGCCAAACTTGCTGACATTTCCACCCACAGTGGGATTTTCAGCTAATATTTTCAACTCCTAAATTCATTTTAGGGAATTCAAAAAGTAGTTTGAGGTGAGTAACTTCTGATTAAAGTTACTTTCCTTGCACTTATTTGAGATTTTTCTTTTTCTTTAATTCAATTTATGAAAGAGTTCATTTTTAAAAAACCTATTCATTGAAGAATTTTACTGCAGTTACAAGCAGCCCATGGATATAAGAATTACTCTGACTGAAGTAGGGTTTGTCTATTTCAATGCCATTAGTAATAAGAGCTGTTACTAAAAACACTTGCACCAAAATAATTCACATCACCAATCCATTGAGTAAATATTCACTTTCCCCCCAAATTTATTAAAGTGCATTTAACTTTTCATTTCTGAACTCCCAATGTCCTACATATATTTATCATGATATCAATTTCTGGTTAAAACTTGATTACATTCACATCAGAGAAATGCTCAATCAAAAACTTCTTGACAGCACAGTTGTTTCATAGTAACAAAATCATATACATAATAAGATTCGTGTCTGTCATACTTATAGTATCAGTAGCAGCAATCAGCCCCAATCCCTTCCTACTCTTTTATTAAATGACCTAATTTTATTTCCTTCCCTCTCCTTTCCTACCCTCTTATTAAATTACTTAACTTTCTTTTCTCCCCTTTCCCTTCCAATCATCTTATTACACTATCTTTCTTCTCACCATGTCTGTCACACTAATAGTATCAGTAGTAGCCATCAGCTGAGCTTGTTGTACACTGATAATAATGCTCAGTAAATGGTCAATTAACAACTAAAAAAGCTTTTTGTAATTTTGAAAGTGCTTATCGAGTATTAGTTCACCAATGGCATCCAAAGATGACTGAATATTTTGCAATCGCTTTGTACTATCTGTTAAGGCATTTGTGTCGGGGTGATCAATTAAAAAAATAGAAGAAAGAGTGATCGATAAATAAGTTACTTCTTTTGCCTTTTGTTAGGCAATGATCACTAAAAAGGTCTGAATTTTTGAAAAGACAAGCATGACAAGCATGTCAAACAAAAACTGGGGGAATCCATACAGCAAAAACTCACATAGCAAATTGACTCCCTATATAAACCTATAAGTGGGGAGAAATTTTCAACAAAAACATGTTTTTCAAGACACAATAAGAAGTAAATGTTTGAATTTTCAGCTCTTTAGATCCATTGGTGTGACCTGTACACATGAGACATATACACTTGGCCAGTCAGCCAGACCAACTTGAAAACTGAAGAAACAGTTTTGGTGACAGTCTTGGTTGACGGTTTCTAACATTATGTTCCTCTGCATTTTTTTGTTCATGTACAACTGGAATGATTTTTTACGCAATTGCAATAACAACAAAATTCATCAAGGGAGACTACTCTATAATCAACATTTGATAGTTATCGCCCTTGACAAATGTTACAGATGAAAAATATAGTAATATATGTAGCATATCATATAGATAAATAGATTGATAGATTGAATCTTGTGTTTTTGTTTCTTTGCAAAAGTGGTTTTACAGATTTTGAAAATCTAATATGTTGCCAAAAACTTTGAATTGGATTGATTTTCAAAAAAATAAAAGAGTTTTTTCTCGACATAATAATGAAAAAATTGACACAAGGAAAATTTTTTTCAGTCGTGTAGATTGGTTAATGAGTACATGATTTGAGTGCAGCATCATATTTGTCTGTGTTTTCTCAATAAACATCACCCAAGTTTTCTTATGAGACTAATTGGGCGATTCATGAGAGTTTGAAAACCCCAACATACAGGCAAATTTTTTGCAATATAATGATGAAAATAATTGTTTCTAGAAAACATTTAGAGTGTGTAGACCCCTGCCAACCACTTTGTCACCAAAACAATGGTCATATATCTAGCTATGATGTAGGGGGAGTAATTGTAAAAAATATCCGGATCCCCAAATTTAATCAATTCTTCTTTAGCCCACCACCCATTCTTCCATAAAATGTTATTTTGACCCAGATTTTCTTCATTGAATTTTTTGCATTGTACACAAGTAAATACAAAAGCAGACAAATTGTAAAATCTCTTTCTAATCTCGAATTGTGTTAAAACCTGGGCAACACCGAATAGTCCTACCTGTGGAGAAAAAACTGCTTGGAGTTATTTTTAGAAAGCAAATGATTGACAAAGAAATAGGTTTAAAAACTTGCTTTTTGTAGACTTGAATGAACTGAAATTAGTTTTACCTAAAATATGGCAAGAATTAATCACATTCTTTTGATGTTTTCACAGTCATGAATAAATGAATTTTCAATTCCAAACCTGGGAATGTTAGACTTACCTGACTTACCTGACTTACCTGATAGAAGCAACACCACTTTCATATTCCTAGCTGAAGTACCTGTCTACGCCGGGCTAAATATTTAAGGAGTAAAGAAAAGAAGTAAAGCTTACAGTGACGAATGTCTTTTGGCAGCATGTTGGGGATGATCAATGAAAAATTTGAAAAAAAAAATAAGTAAGTTACTTCTCTTGGACAGTGATCACAAAAAAAGTCTGATTTTTTCAAAAAACAAGTATGAATGCTGGTAGACACAATCTAAGTGACTGATTTAATATAAACTTACATTGTAAACTGAACCATGAACTAAAAACCTGTTGGGGAAGATAATAGAATAAACTCTCTTCTACACAATGAGTAAATACATTTTTCAAATTTATTTTTTAATTTTTATTTGATGGAGTATTATAAAGCATGATTATTTTTAAAATTTTCATGATCACTTTTTACCTCTATCTTAATCATATCAATTGCTTTTTACTTCATCCAATAAAAATCAAAAAGCAAAACATAAGAATATATTAAATACTGTAACTACCAGAATGTGAATAAATGATCAGAAAGAAGGATGGGTCTAAGGGTGCTAATTCAAGGTTTTGCTACCAGTTGAAGTCCCAGTGGCTTAATTGGTGAAGCAGGCTGGGCTAAACGATGCTACCCCTTGGCTACTGAATGCGGGTTCTCACCTGAGACTTAATCTTTATTGTCCGATCAACGCAATTTACACTCTGTCGTAGGGTGATCAGTTGCAATAAAAAACAACAAATAAAATTAAGATGAAGGTAAAAAGTAGTCATAAAATTTTTTTTAAATAATAATGATAAAGAATAAATGTTTAAATTTTCAGCCCTCTGGCTCCATTTGTGTGGCCTGTACACATGATACATATATAACAGTCAGCCAGTTAAACTAACGTAAAAACCAAAGAAATCTATGCTGAATGTTTTGGTGACAGTTTTGGTTTGCGGTGTCTAATATCTGCTCAGTTAAACTTTTTGCAGCATAGCGAGATGTGTTGCATTGATTTTTCAGGTAGAATTCAAAATTCTTGTTTTTATTTGGTTGTTATTCATGAAATGTTATTTTTTTAATAGTTAGATGAAGGATGATATAAAGAGCAAAAAAAACTGGTGAATATTCAATCAAAATGTGGCCCGTTGGAAGCAATAACCTTTTTCCAATGAGTCTCCAATCATGATATCCTGTCTGTATAAAATTATTTAGGTGCAGTGGTCACAAATTAAGTAAAAGCATGAATTATGGCTTCCTTATTGTTGGAGTTTTTATTACAAAAATGAAGTTAAAGAAAAGAAGAAATGGGAAGTGAATATGAAGGATGCCGTGAGAGTCCATATCCCAATTCTCTTAGCTTAGACACAGTCAGCTGAGAGGTGTGAGATAAGGAACTGTCAGGGTGCATTTCATTCAGTTCATGAGAGACTGGTTTTTCCAATTTCTTAACTTTTCTTATTGCCTTGGGGTCTCCAGAAAGTGCTCAAACCCTTGTTCAGGATCAGCTTTAAGCCAATTGGACTAATTACTCCCATTTTGGCCCAGTACCTAAGGGCGCCCCACACTTGGGTATATTCTTGTCTTGTCAAATACACCACATTGCAGATGAACAAGATGATTTACAAAGAACAGCAACAATATTAATTTTCTTTTGAATTCTTAAATATTCAACAGTGTTTGTTTACACTCTTTATATCTTGAATTTTTCTTATTTTACTTGAGTTAAATAATATCAATCAATTACAGAAAAGTATAAAAAGCTATTTCTGTGAAATTTTCAGGCACCCATTCTGATTGTTTTCATTGTACCTTGGAGATGTAAAATTTATTTATATCTCTAAGATTCTACAGACCTTGACTGTTAACCAGGGGCCCAACAAAAATGTTTCTGATTGGGCCCTGCAGGTCCTAAGTTCATGGGTCTTCAATTGGCATCCATGTTTCTGGACCTAAGCATACTGGACTAATACTGAACAATTTGCACTGTTGCAGTATTCACTCCAAACGTTACGTTGATGTTAGCTGCCGCCAGTGCATCATTATGAAAATTAGTCAAACTTTTTAAACACCATTGATGTTAAGGGCTCAAAAATCCCTAATAATAACACATTATATCTCTATTTACCTTGAATCTGCTGAAATATAACTATATCAGTAAATCTTAGCATTATTCACAATGGTGTAAAATATGACATTTGTTGCGTAACAATGAAGTACAAAGGATTACCGTGAGATTAAAGAGGAGATTACAATTTAAATGAAGATGAGCCTGTCAGTCTGTCTGTCATCACATAACTCAAGGATGGCTAGACTTATGGCCACTGAATTTTCCTTAGTTATTAATGGGACCCTAGAGCATATTCTAAGCATATTCATTTTTGAAAATTCCAAAAGTTTCTTAGTTTAGAGAAGGATTTAATTTCCAATTAATCATAATGCTAAATTGGATCCTTACAGTATGTCTGTCAGGTTAATTAAACCAAATTTTTATCTTTTCTTTAAAGCATATAAAGTGGAAATCAATCTGAAAATCTTATCCATACAGCAGGTTTTCAGCTAGTATTTATAGCAAAAGAACTCCCACCTCTATTTCCAACTGAGACATCTGCATAAAATCATTTGCAGATAAGATCACACTTTGTATAACCTGCACAAAGAAAAATGATGAAATGCTTGGCTTGCTAAAGAGGACATCAACAAAACATGGGTTTGTTTATTCCTGTACAAACTTTGTGGAGCATAGGGCAATAACCACCCCACTGCAGTTTCAGTGGCAAGTAGGTTTTCACGGGATAGATGTGCTATCTCCATACCCAAAACCTCCTCCTTTATCCAGTCTTGGGACTAGCTATAGTGACTGCCAAACTGTATTATTTTTACTGTCAGAGATTTTGAACCATCAGTAATTCTCCCTGCTGGAGTTGGAGGGGTGATTGGTACTACTGATTGGCAGATTCAAACTGTTGGAAAATTGATCTTATTGCTAATTAATTACTTTTCCTTTTCAAGAATAATCTAAGTAAACATATTTATGCTATTAAAGAAAAAAAAGATTTTATATGCACATTATTATATGCTTATTTTGAATAATATTGTATTCATATTATTTGGAATGAACTTTTTGAGACTGACAATCTTGGAAGGGGGATGGATGACATTCTGGAATATGGTGAAAAGATTGTGTGCAAAAAAAAGGTTGAGAAACACTGCCTCAACCATTAAGGCAATCTGAAGCAAAACATCGAAGAGGAATAACTCACTTCTCTACTTGTTGGTGTAGATTAGACAGCAAAAAATACAAGATAGAGAAAACAAAAAATTAATCAGTGATTGCATGGCTCTGCCAACGTTATTGCAGCTAAAAACTCAATGAAAATCAGTTGATATATAGCTATGATACTGGAGAAGTGATTATAAAAAACTTCTTGCCTCAGAAATTCAACCACTTCTCCATTTCCTTTTTTCATTCTAATTTTGAAATATATAATAAGAGTCATGTTTGTCACACTTGTTGACTTAAGTCTCTATCATAAAATATATGATAATCAGTATGAGAGGAATGCCTAGATGTCATAATGAAGACGAAGGAGAGAAAGAAATGTTGTCTACAAAGAAATAATTGGTTAATATGCATGTAAGTACATCTTGCCTGGGGAGCCAGGAGCCCTGGGGCTGACTGTGGCCAAGTTTACAAACTCTTTCATGGATGATTATCATTTGAAATAATCTACTGATGAAATTTCTCTTTCAACCTGAAAATCCAAATTGTATCCTAAATGACATCAGTTACAAAGAATTTATTAGTTTATGGTTGGATGTTCAGAAAGTATTCAACTTCAGTCACCCAGCCACTGATATCCCGAGCCCAGCAGAATTTTGGCCTTGAGTTAGAGAGTCAACCACCTACACCAACACCATAAACAGGATATGGCCCTGGCTTGATGTAATGGACTTCACTAACTTCTTCATGCTTATTCATCTGGGTGCTTTGTGGGATGACATCTTCAACAGCTGTTGACAAAAGGAGTGGCAAGTGACCCACAGGGGTTGGGAAGGAACCAGGGGCTGGGTGGGGTACTATACAGAAGGGTAAGCTAACGGAATGACTCCCCCTCGAAAAAAGAAGAAAAAAAAGGGATGGGTCTGGAGTTCTTCCGTTTATTTCTTTTTGTTCCAAGTTAGAATATTTTTTTGTCTATTCATTCCTTCACATCTACAGAATAAATATGTGTGAGTAATGCATATATATATGTATATATATATATATATATATATATATATATATATATATATATATATATATACACACCACACATTGCTTTTACCCAAAAGTTGGAGGAATTTAACCATGAAAAAATTACTTTCTAGTTTCTACTGTCTTCTATATTCAGAGCTATAGCAGGAGTTTAGGGTTGACTTTGTGACAGATGAATTTGAAAAAATGTCTAAAATTGAAAACTATACACTAGCTTGAGATCAGCAGCAGCTGTTGTAGTTGATGATTTAAATTTTCACACAAAAACGCATTAGCTTAAGATCAGCAGCAGCTACCATGGTTGATGATTTATATTTTTGCACAAAAACACTTTGCTCACACTAGTAAGTTATAAGTGTAGCCTTTTGTCTACTATTTGCATTCTGGTTCACAAAGGGTGACACTGATTGTCTTTACTACATCTAATTTGAGCACACTGTTACAAATCTGCAAACTTTTGTGGAGCACCTTATATAGTGTTATCCAGATGTAAATGTATAAAAAATTGATATTTAGAATCTTTTCATGGAGTTTTCCATTATAATCGACTTGTAGATTTATGGACTGATTGTGACTTCCGTAGAACTCATCAATGACTCGGATAAAAACTGGATCTTTTTTGTGAATAGAATTGAAGAAAAAAAAAGGATGTAATCAGAAGTCACTTCCTTAGAATTACTTTTTCTAAAAAACTAGAATGAATTTAAGAAATAAAGAACTTTTTATTTATGGTCACTTATTATAGGACACAATCTATTCATATGTATGTTATATGTATATACTTGTATGCATGGTGTGTGCTTATATATGCATATATACATATATATACATACATATATATATATGTGTGTATCTCTTCTTGCAGACTGATATGCAACCTCAACAACTGGAGTGCCATCTATCAACATATTTTTAAAAAAACATAGCACCATAGCCAACATTCATCAGCACCTCATGGACAACATGAAAATAGTCTATAATTTAGACATTAAGCAAAGACTTCAAATAATGGAAGCCATTTGATAAAAGCAAATCAATATATTATCAATAAGATATTTTATGACATCAGCATGAATACTCTCAAATGCATATAGTGTCCATGAGCGTAGGTGATATTATCAGCGAGTTGCATTGGTTTCAGTTATGCATTTAGAAAAACATTTAAACAGATTTAATTATGATAACTCAAGTTGAAAAAACAACACTTAGAATATTGATATAAAATTATAAAAGATAATATTAATTGTACTTTAAATAACATCAATTGCATTTTCTTGATAATGACTGACAGAGACGGAAAAATCTAGAACTTCAAAACCCAACCAACATTTCTACAAAATTTCAATCCTGTTGATGAAACGTTTGTATGCAAACAAGAAAAATTAACTAGCATGTTAAATGGAAAAGGTTTGTCAGTTATTTTTAATAATGTATGTT
The DNA here is from genome assembly GCA_963457665.1 of Thysanoteuthis rhombus. Taxonomy (NCBI): domain Eukaryota; kingdom Metazoa; phylum Mollusca; class Cephalopoda; order Oegopsida; family Thysanoteuthidae; genus Thysanoteuthis; species Thysanoteuthis major. The sequence continues at coordinate 27,497,223 of OY735238.1, read as the reverse complement.
ATAATATATATATATATATATATATATATATATATATATATATATAGAGAGAGAGAGAGAGAGAGAGAGAGAGAGAGAGAGAGATGTATGCATACATAATTATACCCATATGTATGTGTTTATATATTTAGACATAAAGGAAAACTAATTCATCTTGAAAAAAGTCGAAAGTAAACAGAGACAGCGGAAATTGGAAGTTCATTCATAAAACCACAACTACTGGCTTTCCTTAGGAAAGCCACGTGATGGAAGAGGGTGTGGTTGTTTCATGGGAAAGTTTCTGCCTCTTAGCACCCTGGGTACAAGTGAACACTATGATTACTCTCTGCAAACTTTTCCAGAATGTGTTCTTTCAAATTCCATTCAAGTCACACAAAGTTTCAAAAACATCAAAGAGAAATGTTGATAAATGCTTCACTGAGCAATTTTAACTTTTTTTTTCAATACTCATTTAAAAAAAATTTTCCTGCCAAGTCTCCAGAAGCTTTTTATGTATATTACCACCACTAAGCACAACAGATTAGTTTAAACACTGTTGTTGGGTTTAGGTTAATCATGTCTTCTGACATCTGCGTATATGTATTAATATGTCTTGACCTCATACAGCTGTAACCATTCATAGTAAGAACTTGGAATTTTGCACACATCCCTCTCAATGAGTAAAAAAAAACATTTTTTATTTCAATTTCTAGAGATTGACTCAATTTACAATGTAAGTTTATGCACAATTGGTTACTTAGTTTGTATTTGGTTGTGCTCAAACTTATTTTTTGAAAATCTAAACTTTTTTAATGATCATGACCCAACAAAAGGTGAAAGAAGTAATTTATTCATTGATCACACCTTTTCATTTTTTTTAATTGATCAACCCCAACAAGGCATTACATTGAAAGACATTGGTCTTGTGACAGTTTCTATTGAGTGACTAACCAGACCTGTCAATATATATTTGTGCTTTAACTTCTGAAAATATACAAAATGTGACTCAAGGCAAAAAAGGAGGATTCTGACTTCATTTTAGTCTCTCTAGAGAAATAGCTGAGGAGGAAGGAAGAGGGGGCTACTTGGAAATGCCCTCCCCAGGCCTGCTAAAGCTTTATTAATTACACTGTGTGATTTTTTTTGTTTCTGGGTAATAAGTGTTATTTTCTGATTAATTACATCTAAAAAAAAAGTATGGAAAATGTCAATTATTCCCCTCAAACTTCACTTTTCCGACCAAGACAGTAATAATTTGAAATCTACTTATTTTGAATTGGACAATGGGCAAAAATGCACATTTTCAATCACCATAAAGTAGGAAAAAGAATTATATATGACTCTAACTATCCTGGCAACAAAAGCAGAGTTTAGAGGGAATTATAGCCATATTTCTATACTTTTACATACAAGCAAAGAGAAAAAATAACACTCACTACCCACGAACACAAATTGTGTTGCATAGTGTCATAGTTCACTCACTGAATTTCTACAGACATTATACAATAACAAGAATTTATTTGTACATGCATGAATCACTAAATTCAGTCTTTGAGGTTGTTTTTCTCTAATTAAGTGATAATGCATATTTATGGCAAATTTTCCTTCTTCATTAGATTTCACTGAATGTTATTGGGGACCCCAGGAGGAGCCAAGCACCCTGGGTTCCCAAATCTCCAGTTACACCACTGCTAGTCTCATTCACTGATTTCACATTTATTCCTAACTCTTTCATACCACAATATCCAAAACTCTCTGTGAACTTGACTAATCCTATTCTGAAAATTTTTGTTCTGGGGTATTAGTAAAAAGAATGATTTTTTTGTTTACAGTCTTTAAAAGATCTCCCAATTGATTTTATGAATTCATTGGCAATTTACTACAATTAATTAAGTGACATCCCCAACGATTTAAATATTGCAGGATAGTAATTTGAGTCTTTAATTTATAAATCACTTGAAGCCGCTTGTAATTGACAGCGGAACTCTCCAATGAGTAGCATAAAAATAGTGGATCACCTCTGTGAATTGAATTAAAAAATTTCTTTTAGATCTCCATAAAAGGGGGATAATTATGATCAGCTGTTATTCCCCTTGAAACTACATTCAATTTTCTTTATATTAATTAAATATGAATTAAAAGTATATATTTGAAAGTATCGTTTTTGGACCAAATTTGGGCGGAAAATAAAGACAAAATATAAAGACAAAAAGATTAGGAAAGAAGGTTCAAAAAAGTCCCACACTGCTGAGAATGTTACCTTCTATTACAAAGTCACTTATCAAGAGCTTTCTATGAGGATTGAACTCACAGTCCATGGTGTTACATGACAAGCCTCTTTCTATTTCATTACAAGAGGATACTCTATGATTTGAGATCATACTTCTAGAGATTGTTCCCTTTGAGCCAGATTTCTAGATTCCCACCCCCATCATAACAATTATCAAAATGATCTCACCAATTTATCCGCGAGAAGTTATTGGCTTTACAAACAAAATTATTTCAGGATGTCAATGTTATTACACTAAAAAAATTAAGTCAACTTGTTAGACAATACATTAGTAATCTGAAAAGGGCGTTGAGTTTTGTTTAATGACAACTGAAATATTTTATCTGATTCATTTCCATTTGGTTTAATCTGATTCTGTGGATGCCGTGTTTTGGACTATTTTTAGTTTCTTTGGTGATTTTTAGCTACTTTTTGAAAATCTAGCACTTTTCAGTATTCAAACTAACGTGTAAAATATTTTTTGAGTTGGCAACACTGACCTGATTGGCCTTTCCACCTCAAATACTTCTTTGCTTCCAAAGGCCAAATTCAACATTGACATGCCCAGTATATAACATTTCTTAGGGGTCTACATTCGTATTTAGCTATCATTTTGAGAGCCAAATTTACCATTTTGAAAATTGGGTGCCCATGCTCAAATTGTGTTATACGCAATTCTGCATTTTACCAAGCCATGTTATAACAAATCTGCAATGAATAGGGTCAGTTATTAATTATATCATAGATAATACCACGGCAGTCTGTTTCACACATCATTAGTGATTACCAAGTGGGTTTTGTTCTGATTGCTCATCTTCTTATGCATCATTATGTCATATTTTTCGATTATATTTTCCAGATTTTGAATATTTGAATTGAAGCATTTGTCTGTGTGGATTTTGAATTTTAGATTATATATATACCTATAATTTTAGAGAAGATTTGTTGTCTTTTTTATTTTCCCCATATAATAAAGAGAGATCATTTCAAATAGAGTTTTAATATAACATAGCATAATTCATAATCATTCTGCTGAATCAAAAATCCATTTCTTAATAACATATCTGTTGCGTTGAAAGGAACAAATAGAGCAGATATAGACTGTGAATAAACAAAAAAATGAGAATTTGGGGTTAAAACACACACACACACACACATATATATGTATAAAATAATTATCAAGTCACTGACAGCTGTTTTGTTGTATTACAACTCTTCAGTGTGGCAATAGACTATCAATTATCCATTCAGTACCATGAGGGTGAATTGAAACCTTCGCTTTGGACCCAGAGGCTGGCATTTTACCCCTGCCCTACACAGATCAATCAGTGAGGTTGAATTTAAGCGATATATTTACTTACGCATAATTCCCCATCCACCAGAGTGCTCTATTCCAGAGTTGGAAGAGCATTATTATATAGCTTACAATGAACAAGTAACCTTACTTTAGAGAGTGCTCAACCCTGAATAAGGAGCATTAATCATAATAATGATAATAATTAACAATTGATGATATAATGATATAATGTATAATTATGATAATATTTATGTGCAAAATATATATGTATATAGAATAATGTATAATAATTATAATATAGTTAATAATAATTTCCCCATTTTTCCCATATATATATATATATATATATATATATATATATATATATATATATATATGTATATATGTATATATATATATGTATATATATGTATATATATATATGTATATATATATATGTATATATATATATATATATATATATATATATGTATATATATATATATATATATGTATATATATATATATATATGTATATATATATATATATATATATATATATATATATATATATATATATATATATATATATATATATATATATATATATATATATATATATATATATATATATATATATATATATATATATGGGAAAATAAGGATAAAAATTCCGCAATAGGGGTTGAATAAATTTGAGAAAAAAGTGAAAATAGGAAAATCTAACTTTTTAGTTGTAGTTTTCAGGTAAAGTCATTCTTAATAAACCTTAACCAGGTAGTTCTGTACATATCTTTAGAAGGCTAATGTAAATTAACTGGTGGACATCAAGGGTGTTGCTGTCCACAATCCAGTAAGTATAGTATCAGGTCATTTGTACAAGTCATTAATCTTGATTTGAGTTCAAATTTCATGGGTGTCAAAATTCCAGTTGTAAGTGAGTGTTTTGAGATGGAATGGGGCACTGTTGTTGCTTGAATCTCTTTAAGAATAGAGGTATGCATGGTAGTATCAATATGTGTGATAGTGTGTGATAGCAACTATGGTCAGGTAATGGTGTGTTCAGTTGTGTATATTAGTATGTATGAGAGGGTTGGGAAGTGTAATGGTGTATATTGGGAAGGAGAGGTTTGTTAAGGGATCCATAGGGTTTTTTGAGGTGGGGCGTCAATGTTGGAAGGGGGGGTGGCTTTAAAATTCAAATACAGGGAGTTATTTTTTCCAAGAAACTCAAGTTGATCCTCTAACTCCATCTATCAATCTTTATATATAAATTTATTTATATATATATATATATATATATATATATATATATATATATATATATATATATATATATATATATATATATATATATATATATGTATGTATATATATATATATATATATATATATATATATATATATATATATGTATGTATGTATGTATATACATATATATGTATATATAGTACTTATAGTTACTTTACTCAGAACAGTTGGGACACACTGTACAACCCAATTGATGTGAGACACTCTATTGAGATTTGACATGATGTATGAACGCTCACAATAGCAATATATATATATATATATATATATATATAAATTTATATGTGTGTGTGTGTTACCATGGAGAATTGTATATCTGTTACTAATTTACTTCTATGCTGGTTTGTATTTGTTGCGGGGTTGTGCATGACTTTGTGGGTTCCAAACATATCATCCTGCAGGCAAGCAGCAAATTTAACAAAAGAAGAATTTCATTTATCATATCAGTTTCAACTGATCACTATGGCCCAGTGGTAGAGTAGTCATCACCAGTTTGGTAGGCTGTGGTTCAATCCACCACTGAGTCATTCCAAAATGGCGTCTATGGGTATGTATGTCAGTAAGCATGTGAGGAAAGAGTGATGGTGTATGGTGGGAATGATCTTTGGTACTAAATACCTCTCTGCTAAGAACTCAGTACAAGGACAAGAATTGAGAAACTTCTCCCTAAGGCTAAGGGGTTATGGCCAAATAATTTTGAATACATTGTAAGATCACCAAAGTTAAGCAACATTAATTCTGGTCGATGCCTAGGTAGTTGACCATTGAGAATAACAGAGGCTATAAGTGAAACAATGCTTCGACCATCCTGGGAAACCAGAAATGGATCTTACTGACGATTGTTTGTACTTAACCCCACCACACCCTCAATGAGGCTATTTCTGGAGAACAATGTTTTATTCACTCTTAACCCATTATAACACAGAAGTCAGGGTTCATAATTTCCTATTGCATCAAAAGTGAGGCCGCATTGTAACGAATTTTCCATCTTCACAAACCTTAATCCAAGTCCAGATCTACCACCCCCAACTTCTTCAAGACCAACCCATGTAATTCGTGCAGAAATGAAGCATGAAGGTAAGTTGTAGGATAAGGCTAGCTTGGTAAGAAGCCAGGAATGAATATTTAAAAATTTTTAAATCGAGATACCACACCAGAAGATTACATTTTGACAAAACTTAGATACATATGTAGTGAGTACCTGGAGTATGAGTTTGATAGTACATTAGTAATAGTTTTAGTGACAGATGAAAGGGGAAGGGGCATTGAGTTTAATAAATTGACTACTGAAATGTTTTTGTTGTGTTCATTTCCTTTTTACAGTTGGTATAACCTGATTTAGTAGGTGTCTTTCTATTTTTTGTCTACAGGTCTACAGTATACATACATTTTAGTCTCAGTCTGTAAGGCACTAAACCTTGGACACCGTAAATTTGCTGGAGAAAATCAGAGTGTCATGAATAGGCGATACACAGGGGTGGATATAGGATTTTGAGCAGGGGATAGGGGACAAAAATGGAAGGATTATTCTGTAGGGGGCAGGTCCAAGTGGAAAAATTCATTTTTGCAAATAAATGCATGGAAAAGAGAAGAAATCTCAAACATCAAAAACAAGAAAGTAATATGTGATCTGTCATCTTCCACACCTTATCTTATTATGCTTTGTCCGAGAGGAGGGAGTTTCAGACCCCCTAGCCCCATGCCTGATTTATCTTGCTAATGCTGGGTTCTTGAAAGTATGGGTATCAACCCATTACTGGGCCAAAAGTTCCTGCTAACTGGGTCATAGGATCACAATACATGATTAAATAAATAGCAAGTGAGAAAAATATTGGTGACAATGAAATAATTAAGATCTAAACACATTAATTATTAATCACTGTCACCCACAACAGACCAGTTTAAACATTGTTACTGGGTTTAGGATATTCATGTGTTCTAATATTTATTTATGTACAATGTACCCATCCAGACATTGCCCGGCCCTTCCTGTTCATTGTTGAAATTTTGCACAAACATCCCTCTCAATAAATAGCGAAAAGATATTTTGTGTTTTGAAAATTCACCTCCAAAATTGATTCGGGGGTCAATATGCAATATAAATTGATGCTAAATTGGTCACTTATTTGTGCCTGCTTGTTTTTAGAAAATTGAATTGAAGATCTGTTTTAGTGATCACAGCAAAAAAAAAAAGGGCGAGAAAAGCAATCTATTCATTGATAACTTTTTCATACTTTTTAATTGATCATCTCCAACGTAGTAATAATCAATGATTTATTTTATAAAGTATTAAATCGTAACAGTTATAGTAACCTTGGTATGATTGAGAAGCAACAAAGGTTTAGTGAGACAGAAAGGCGGAAGGGGGGATTGTTGGCAAGACACATTTCATATGCGTTGAGTACGACTTGTGCGTTCTACATATATATACCTTTGAAACAAGCAGGAGTATACTTCATATCATAAAGCGGATGCAGTAGCATACCAAGTGGTCGGACAGACAAGGTACTTGAAGGGGGAGTTACTGAAGAGTATCCATCAAAATCAGCCAAGCCTCGGATAGTGAAAAACTATTATCATTCTTGCAACTATTTTTCTTTTAATGCTACCGTTGATGTCATTGATTTTTTTATGTAACAATTTCATATTCTAACTCTTTAAGGGCAAAACTTATCCAACCCCTTTTCCCCTGTAGCCCCTTGCTTCTTTTTTTCAGGGCATGGCAAGGTTACCAAATTAAAACTTGACTCTGAAGTCAAACGAAACGTGAAAAAAAGAAAGACAAAAAAAAAAGCCGAACGTTTGATACAATCGTTTCAAAATGTATCGTTATTTTGCTTGATGACAGTGAGGAGGCGACAAATATTAGGTTGTTATTTATAACTAAAACTGGTTAGAATCGGCTGGATCTTTCCATTTTCAGCGGACTTTTTCTTAGCTAAAAATTTCCAGACAATAATATTTGGACGGGGGTATAATCTTCGTGTTTGCCACGTGTACTTTTTTTCCGTAGGTCCTGAGAGGGTGCTAGTTCTATCCATATGTACTTGATATATGTCAGTGGGTCGTGAGATTATGGCATAAGATTAAACTGGGATGCAATTAGAAGAATTTGAAGAGCCCTTGGCTAATGTATCAGAGGATCCAACTCAATGTCTGTCAACTGATACTTTTTTTCTTCTCCAAATCTCCGAACCAAGTGTAGGGTCATTGAGGCACCACAGATGATTTCATCATGAATGTGCCAAGAGCCTATCCCTCATCAGTCTTGTTTGGAATCCCAGACTGGTTTCCAATTTATCCATAGTTAGGGAGAGTAGATATGGATTCATGCCTTTCCCAAAGGCCATCAGTGCAAAGTGAACATAAACTCTCCCATCCTGGAGTTTGAACGCCCGCCGTTCCCATTTTCATGCTGCAAAGTGTCTGACCACTCTGCACCTCCAAAAGGACAGATTTTAGGGCGGGGGGGGGGGCTTGGCTCCATGAGGAACCCCTTCCAACATTTAATGACATTGAGAGCCTGGGATGTGTTTTCAAATAGCCCCCACACCTGATATACACCTCTGGGTGGAGGTGGCTGATTTGGAGCCAGTTACAACAAAACAAATGGATTTTATGCAGATTTGCAAGAGAGTTCATATATGAAGACATGTAGATTCATGAACAGTTTTTGTTTTGCTGTAGGCCTTGTATAAATACTGCAAAAAAACAAGTGGCTATGATGTGTACAAGCTGCACCTATGGACCTAAGGGGCTGAAAATTTGGACATTTACTCCTTATTATGTCAACAATCCACCCTACCCTGCCCCTAAATAGCTTTTTAATGGGTAAGTTAAATTTGCAATGTAAGTTTATGTTAAATCAATCCGCTTTCTTTGGGACTACTTCAGCAAGGCTGAGAGGGGTATTCCGTTGATTGGTCATGTCAGGATTACCATATGCTTAACCCAGGCAGTTGGATCATTTACAGTCCTTATCCTCTCGCTTCAGATATTTTTCCCGGTGAACAACATTTATTGAGTTCTCTTATTCCTTTCTTTCTCTAAATAAATGGCTGAAAAATAAAAGAAAATAGATACATGAAGATCATCTTTGCAAATGGACAACAGTTATAAATAGGGAATCTATGCCAAAGTACTACTCAGTGCAAATAGTAATTTGAAACCCAGGAATACCTTGAAAAGTACAGTTTGGATGTGGTATTGCTAGGGTATTGCTATACAAATCAATGTAATTAAGTATAAGCTGAAAGAAACAAAAATCATAATAAGATGTTGAAAAGTAGTTTTGAATTGTGCTGAAAATCTTAGAACGAATTAAATGCATTAATCAAGGTATACCTGTACCTAATTTTTCATTTTACAATTAGGGAGGTCACAAATTAATGAAATTTTGAGGAATGATAGATCAAATTGTTGAGTGGATCCAGAATTTCTTCTTTTCTATTGAAATTCTTTTTCATTTTTTTTATTTTTATATTTATTCACTCTTGATTTTCTGTCCCTTCACTCAATATCCCCAACATTTCTGGTTGATTTTCAATGATATTTCATAGAATAGTGAGCAATGGGCTACAATTTGAGTGGCTCCTGATGTCAAATACCTTTTCAACATGAATATATATATGAAAATGGAGAGACGGAAGATATTTGAAAATCATTGGAATCAGTTCTGAATAAATATTAGAATGGGTCATATTCATAGTTCTCTCTAAGCTGTGCAAGGGTTCAAACATACACATGTTTTGCGACTAGCATACAAGAGAAAATACAGTGCATTCAAAAAATCAGTCATCTAAAATAATTCAGTAATTAATAATTACTCTTCATAACTTAGATTTAGAGGTATGGAAATTTCTTGAAAGTATTAGCTGGAAGCAAAAACATATTAAATTAGATTAAGACCATAATCAGTGCAGTTTTGAACTGTGTTGAAGATTCTGAAATGAATTGATTGAACGATTCAAGGTATACCTGTATAATAATGATACATTATGATCATACTTATTGGAAATGATCTTTTAATTAACTGTTTTTGTTAACTAGTTCATCGGTTTTTCAATTATCACATTTGTACATACATTACAAATTTTATGAGTTTTGATGTAAACATTTTCAGAAACTTTATCAATACTAATAATGGGTGCTATTGTCATTAAATTATTTTGACATTGTATCACATAAAAAGAAACAGTAGTCTTAAGTATAAAAAGAAGATCTTAAAATACTTCTCTTGGCAGAATGAAAATATATTTGTATTACATTAAAAGATGCCAATACATTTTTATTAGCCATGGGAAATAAAATTACCTTTAAACAATGTTGAGTTTCCATTGGATCAAACATTCAGTGCACTCACACTTTTGTAACAGGAAAAAGATTTGCACAACATAAGATTTTTGTGCACAGCACACTGGCGACTGAAACTTAGAGGGAGCATTGGTCACATGAATGTGTGAACTTCTCCTGAAGGTTGAGTGTCAAGTCTGTATAACAGGCTTCCCACAATGTCTTAAGCATCTTATCAGAAAATAATTCATTCAGTTGGTAAGATTAGAGTGCTAAGAATGAGATTAATCCTTCCTCATTCAGTTCATAAAAAAATATCTTTTTGTTCAAACAGAAACCTATAATTATTACTTATACTTATGTAAACCTGGACAAAAGGCATCATTTTCTTAACCGGAAGCTTTTACTCTCACACAAGGTTGCCATTTTGGCCATTTTGTGGCTTAATCTGCCAAATCCGACCCTTTTAAAATGCATTTGGCCAGGAACCTTTTGGTTTGGCTGTATTTTTGTTGCGGTAGTATTTTAAATTAAGTCTTATTTTGGGTGTGTATGGCAGTATTGAAATATTTTATAAACAATCATTATTATTAATTTTTGTACACAATTACTTACCTTCAACTAAAATTTTCTAGTTACTTTTATGATGGCAGCTTCAAGTTGTCAAGATGAAGTTGCAATAAATAAGTAATTGAAAAATCAAGAAATCAAGTAGACTTATTTTTTTATTTGATTAATACTAATGATTTACAATATTTCATCTGATAAAAATAAATGTTGAAATAATTGCTTTTATAAACAATTTTATAATTTGGCCATTTTTGGCCATTTTTGACTAGAAATGTGCCAAATTATCAGGCAACCCAGATCTCACATGCAGACAAGATCTAAGTTTTGCCTCCCAGCCAGAGTCTGAAGATAAGCTGGACATTCTTTGAACAATGCTGCTATATCCTTTTGCATTATTCGTGGCATATCAACAAACAAAAAGGTTTTGATAAATTTCCTTTGATTTCTGACAGAAAAATAAAAGCTTAAACGTGTCAGACGATGAGGTTGCACTTATTAGCATTTCATGGCTTTGAGATGAATATTTGAAAGATCCTCTTCATAACTTGGAAAACAATAACTTATAATATTCCTTACGCAACTGAAAAACATTAACCTCTGAAAACGAAGTTGGAAGAGGTAAGTGTCTTCAATTCTTATCTGAATTTCATTAAATGGGATGTATTATTCATTGTGTATGTTATAGTCACATTATTTTCCTTCATATGTTTTTTTATTCACAACGTTTAGGCCATGCACCCTCCAGTCTTCGTCAGATGCTCTTAGTCTAGCAGAATACAAGCATGCATTCTAGAAAGTGATTCTACATTCTAGAACAAAGAACATGTATCATGTTGACAACAAACATGTGTTCTAGGAAGTGATTACCCATTCTAGAACAAATATCACTCGATAGAGTCCGGAGAGTAAATAGCAAAAATGTCATGTGTCACATAAAATATGAGTATGTGTTCCAGGAAGTGATTCCACATTCTAGAGTAAAGAACAGCCGGAGGGTACGCAGCTGAAACATTGTGTACAAATGAAAAAAATGAGGAAAATAGCCTAACCATATCATACACAATGGATATATGTATTCTCTTACATCTGTCTGTACATATATTTGCAAATGTTCTCAGTGAATCTCCATGTTATTTCATGGAAGGGTCAGCAATGGGCTAAAAAGGAATTGATTAGATTTTGGAGTGGATCCAGGAATTTTTACATTTAAATCCCTTTTTTTTTAGCTACATGTCTGTCTGACTGTTTGTACACATAATATCTCCAAATGTCCTCAAGGAATTTCAATAGTTTATGGAAGTGTCAGCCATATGCTATACAAGAATTATTTGAATTTTCAAGCGGATCCAGGAATTTTTACAGCTACATCCGCCGTATTATATCTGTATGTTTGTCCACATGTCCATCTCCAAATGTGCTCAATGAATTTTAATAATATTTTGAGGAAGGGTCATTCATGGGCTTAAGAAGGATTGACCAAATTTTGGTATAGATCCAAGAATTTTTACAATTATATCCCCTGTATTGCAGTCATATATCTGTCCAAATAATATCTTCAAATATTCACAATCAATGTTCGTGAAATTTTCTAGAAGATTCTGATGGATTTCGATAGATTTCTGACAGAAAAGTGATGACTTGAACAAGTCAAATGATAATTATGTTTGCTACTGCACAGACTGCTCGAACTTTGGGTAAACATTTGAAGCATTCTTTTCTCCACTTAAGAACCTGGAAAGAACTCAGAGAATGAATACCTCCGCCAAAGTTACACACAAATGAAAACTGAATGGAAATGAAATATTTCAAAAACAAGGAAGAGAGTTTTTAAAGAACAAATATTGAGTAACTTCCCTTAAAATGTTTTTATTAACTTTTCAACTTCTATGTCTTTTCCTGCAGAATAATAAAAATACCTCTCAATCCAGAGCAAATTTCTGGATCCTCCTCAAAATCTGATCAATTATTCTATAGCACATGTCCAAACCTTCCACAAATTTTCAATCATTTTCGTTGAGAGCTTTTTGACATATTGTGTGGACAGTCAGATGGACAGACTAGAGTGAGTATATATACCTCTCCTAACTTGGTTGGCAGAGGTAAACAATGATTTGAAACCAAATACTGAAACAGCTAAAAAGCCCTCAGAATGTGCATATCTCTGCCCTGGTCATTGTCAGGGGAAGTAATTGTGCATGGATCCACTAAAAATGTAATCATTTTTTTTATGCTCATCCTTCCACAAGATTTGATTGAAATTCATTGAGAACTTTTGGAGATATCATTAATTTTTGGCGATATTATGTGATGTGGACGTATATCTACAATGTAGGGGAGGTAATCGTGCATGGATGGGCCCCAAAATTTTTTAACTTTTTTGTAGCCTTTTGTTCATTTTCCATGATATTTCATTGGATTTAATTCAGAACCTTCGAAGATATTGTGTGAACAGTCATGAACATATACATAAATGTATGGAAAAAATGTAAAATGTCATTCAATCAAAAAAATATTGCTGGAGCCACCTTTAATCACTTCTTCTTCATCTTATTGCCCACCCTTCAACAGGATTTCATTGTAAATCATCAAGTACTTTTGGAGATATTGGTTTATATGAAGCAGGGTTTCTAAACCTAAGCAATAACGCCCACTGGTGGACAATATCAACTCCTGAGTTGGTGGAGAGCAAGTGTGCAGAAAATGATGGGATAGAGGATTTTAAGCATTAAAGTCTTTCATGAGTCAATGGCAACATTTTCTATTATTAAATAACCAAGCAGCACTGAGAATATTGCACATTACATTCATGCACACAGATATGTGTAAATGTTTATATAGATGTGCATATGCCTGTACTACACTCTCTGTAAATAGGCATATGGTATATATATATATATATATATATATATATATATATATATATATATATATGTGTGTGTGTGGGTGTGTGTGTAGCGCCCTTGAAAGGCTACCAGACTCAAAACATCATGGGTGTCACGGAGCCACTATTTCCTGAATTTGTCTCGTTCATCTCTCCACCTTGTGTTCTGTCGTCCTCGGTTTCTCATCTGGGGATCCATGTTGTGAGTCGTGATGTCCATCGGTTATCTTTCATTCTTGCAACATGGCCTACCCATTGCCATTTTAGTTTTTTTTAAATGGCTGATGATCCACCCTTCCACAAAACTGAAATCTATTTGAGAAGTTATGGAGATACTTTGTGGACAGACAGACAAACAGAGAGAAACAGATATGAGTGAATACATACACTTCACCCAACTTCGTTGCCAGAGGTAAATGATTCTCTGTTTCATGAGGAAATATTCCAAATCAAAACAGCATCGTAGTCCACTCATTTTGATTGAGTGATGACATTTAATGCAGTAACTTGTGGGATGGCATTCTCTTGGCTCAAACTGTTTGTGTGTTTGCAAGAAAATGATACCAGATATGCAGTGGGTGTGTTGCGGTCAGAAGTGGGTAAAGGAAATTCATGTGGTTGGGA